>CAJDYZ010008248.1:40670-51391 GCA_903986555.1 Heterotrigona itama
TGAGGACAACAACTTTGGAAGTGCACGTAATATTAATACCAAAGTTAACAAGAGTGTTCACGAAGATGTTGTTTCGAACGCAAGTGGTCAGAAGTTCCTAAAGTCTGATCAAAAAGGTACTGATACTACTGAAGGCAACGAGGATCGCGGAGAAGAGGAAGGAGAATTCAGAAAAAGTGGGACACTCGCGAATGCAAAAGACGAGTCTGATCCGTCAGAAATAAGAGCGAAAAGTGAACATAGTACGGAGACGAGAATGAATTCGAATACCGATGTCCAAGTGGAATTGTTAATAGAAAATCACGGAGGCATTGATCCGGTCGAAAACAGATCGATAGAAGGCGAGACTTTTACAAACGCGAAGAATGTGCTTGATTCGTCGGTGGTTAAAATAGAAAATGGATCTGCGAACTTAAATTCGTATATCGATCCCTCGACTCGATTATTTATTGAAAATCAAGAAAGTATTCATCCCGGTGAAAGCGACGAGAAATATACGGGACGCGACAATGTTGATCCTGGTGAAAGGAATCGGAATTACTCCAAGACTGATCATGAAAGTATTGACTCTGATAAAAGCAATCAGAAACACATTGAGGAAGGGACAGTGGGATATCGAGAGACTGAAGCGTACACGAATGCAAAGTACGCGCAGGAAGAACGTCCTTCGAACGCGTCGATATTCGATTCAAATATTAATATTTCGACGGAACTGTCGGTTGAAAATCAAAGAGGCACCGATCCCAGCGAGAACAAACGAACGCGCGCAGAGGGCAAAGCGAGGAATATATCGCGAGAAAAAATATCGACAATCTCGTACGAAAGTAAAGATGAACCTCGTGCAAAAGTGAGGGCCGATGACACTTTGAAATTACATTTAAACAACGAATTGAAATCGATTAGAACGAAGGGATCGGGGACAGGGAGCAGAGAACGACACGAAGGTAAAACAGTGGCAAATGACGTAAACTTGGGACGACCGTCCGACTCGTTCTCTACGCCGAGCTCTGAATTCTCCGATAATACTGCTACCTACGGCGAGCGTAATATATCATCAGTTGCGATTAATCAAGCGTCCGAGGAAGAATCGGAGAAAGAGGGAACAACGGGGGCAGGGAACGTGGCTGACGATGGTTCGTTCAAACACGGCGATTCCAAAATGATTGGTAATTTGTCACTTGCGAGTAGCGGAGTTAACGAAACGGAAGGGGCCGGCACGGTGACGGATGAGAAGCTGGAAAGTGATAATCTTCGATCGACGCTTCTGAGCATCGCCAGAATGTTAACAGCGAAGAATTCCGAAGAGATTAGGAATTACTACAACGCTCGTGACGATCCTCGTTTTACGTACGAGGAAATAAACAGAACCGAGGAGGAAGATTCGACAAATCCGTGGTTAGAGATCATCGGGCTGTCTCGAAGGATCGATCTCGCGCAGAAAGAAGCCGCGACGACAGAGAGCAGTGGATCAAACGGCCTGTACATCGATAAGGGTGAACGAGAAGCTCCTTTAGCCGAAAGTGAATCGATTACGCGGCATTCAAACAGAGAGAAAGCGTTGGAAAAAGGATCTGACGCAAGTATCGAGGTGACTGTGAATAAGAAGGAGGGAGAAGAGTCATCGTCGGTAAATAAAGTTTCATTGTCCGACTTGAGCGTCGAAGTAGTTGGGAGAAACGACGAATCGGCGATGAAGGGACGGGAGGGAACATCGAACAACTCGAATTCGAGCGAGACAGGACCGAGAGGGGCCGACGAAATTACGAGGAACGACGCGAAAGAGTGTGACGAGCACGCGACGTCATCTGCACCGGGGCAATTAATCGACAACAACGTGCTCGAGGTGTTCCCCGGGACGGGTGCTTCGCCTGCTTTGAATACCAAAACAACCAGCGAAGCTCACTCCTCAGACGTGAGTGAAAATACAATTAAACCTCGTTTACCCGGAACAACCGCGGCACATCCTATTAATTGGACTGATAACGAACGAGCTAAACAGCCGCCGATTGAAGCTGCTTCGACGTACAAAGAAACAGCCAGTGGCGGTGAAACGCCTCGTTCGGGTGCTGCACGCCTGTCAAAATTCGATCCCGAGGAGGAATCGTTTAGAGCGAATGAAGATTCAATAGATAAAGTAGAAACTGTCGGGAGAGAGGAGGAGAATGCTCACGATGCGAAGAGATCGAGAGACGATGGAACGGAAAGAGCATCCGAGAGCATTCCGAACAGGTTTAAGGACATTTCTGTCGAGAACGAAGCTTCAGAAGCAACGGCGAAGGATGAATTTGTAAATAGCATCGTGGATACGTCACTTAACGGAAGTGACTACAGGACTGACGTCGAGGTGGATGCCAAGAGACAGGGAAAAGTAGATCCCTCTCACAAGAATGATCCATTAGACGTCCAAGAGAACGCGAATGTGGAGAATACGAATGATACGACGTTGGATCGAGAGTACGATACGAATGAAGAACATTCGGAGCTAGATATTTACAGAGGCTATCATAAATCAACGATGTCGACGATTGCACACGCTGCAGAAGATAAGAATAATTTGTTAAGGAATGGTGAACGTATCGAAGAAGGTGAGAGGAAAGCGATGGATCCCGTGTTGAAGCTTCTTCTGAATCGAGAAAATCAAGCTCAAAGTTCGAGCAACGAGACGAGCGAGTCGCGTATCGATGGTGATAACTCTGGGAAGGGTGACGGGCCCTTAGACGCGGGAATAAAAATCGAGCTTGACAAGTTAAATAAAGAAACATCTGAAGGGAGTCCGACGCAGGAATCGCAAAGTTACGAAGATAAATTGTATGTCGCTGAACGTACAATATCGCAGACCGCGGGGGATTTGCACGGAACGTCCAAAGATGAAAAAGAAACGCAAATACAGAGAGCTTTAACCGAAGCTGATGTAGCGGTAACAAGATTCTCTGAATCGAGGCGGCAGAAAGAACAGAGGACATATTCTAAAGCGGATAATAAACACGTTCCGAGTGAGAATTATTTCGAAGATTCTGACGAACGTAACGACACTTTGAAATTGAATGTAGAAGATAGATCAGCAAGTGATACCGATCTTGACGCATCAATTAAGTCAGATAACACAACAAACGTTGATAACACCATAGTTACGAGTGAATATGAACATTCAGCTTTAAATGATAGCCCAAGTGAGGGTTCGAAGAAAATAACTTATGATTCAGATATTGAAGATGAATCGAGAAACAGTTTGAAAAAAAATACTGACCTAAAATCTAATGCTACATATGGCGATGTTAAGAGTGAATTCAAGGAATTGACATTGAATAAATCAGAGGGAGTGACTTACGAATCAAACGGAGAAGACGAGTCGAGTCTGGAAGGAAAGAATGATTTTGGAGTAGTATCAATTAACTCTCATTATACGTCTAATATAACAGAAAATGACTTACAGGATCAATATCAGGAACCAACTCTAATAACAATTGACCCATTGAATGTGATTTATGAATCGGACGCGCAAAAAGAATCAAGGCTCAATTCAGAAAAAAATATTGATCCTGAAGTGTCAATAGAATCTCAGTATACATCTAGCAAAGTTGCGAATGATTCGTACGATAAACTAAAAGATCCAGCTTTCACTGCGAGTAACTCAGAAACAGTGACTTACGAGTCAAGTACGCGAGATGAATCAAAGCTAAATTCGAAAGAAACAATCGACTCTGATGCATCAATCAAATCTCCTACGACAAATGATATTGAAATTAATTTACGTGATGACTCTAAGGATGTAAGTAACTTAAAGAATGAGAGTTACGGATCGGAAGTAAAAGATGACTCGAGATTCAGTTCGAAGAAAGATATCGGTACTGATGAGGTACCACTTAAATCTTATTATGCATCTAATGCTACTAAAGATAATTTAAATAGTCGATTAATCGAGCCACTGAAAATACCTTACGAATCGAAAGTGGAAGGACAATCAAGTCACGACGCAAAAACAGATGCTGATATATCGATCGAATCTCCGAACACATCCGCCATTGACGAAAATAATTTAAACAATAAATTCAAAGATCCAGCTGAAACTGGCTCGAGCAGAGGAAGTATCGAAAGACACAGTTCGAAAGTGGAAAAGAACAGCGAAACTGTGATAGAAAATTCGTCAGAAGACGGTGGAACACTTTCGGTATCTGAACTTGGCGATCAACGCTCGTCATCCATGGTCTTCGAAGAACATCGTGAAGTAAATGTAAGCGAAATAAACGTTTCAACGACCGAAAGCTCTACAAACGCAGCTGATACTCCGCTGGACGAAACAGAAGAAAATACAAAGTCGGGGAAACCTTTGTTTCGTGTTTCTCCAAAGATATCTTCCGAGCTAGACGCTAAATTTGTAAAGAAACTGCAACCCAGTTCCGACGAGTTTGCAAAATCGCGGCAAGAAATCGCGAATAAAAGCGAGCCTGTATCTTCGGGGAAGGTTAAATCGCATTCTGACGAGAAAGAACCGGCAAGATTGGCGAAACCTTCGTCATATAATTCGTTGAGCAAAGTTTCGGGGATCGAAGCTGCGAATGACGATTTATGCACCGTTCTCAGATCTATCTTCCTGTTTACACGCTTCCGAGATGATGCACGGGATAACGAAGTTTCGAGCACGTATGGCGCATCGATCGGTGAGCCAGTATCGTCGAACGTTGCCAAAGTAAAAAGCTACGAATCTGCGAGTATATTTCAGGTGAGCGCGTTTAAAGAAAAACAAAAAAATTTCGATCTTTTACGATTTATCCGAGATTTTAAGTGAATTTGTTCTTCATTGTATTTAGTAAAAATTAATAATTGGAATGAAAGTTTCAGTCGCACGGGGTTGTGATTGGAACATATATTTAGTCGTAATGAAATAAAAATGTAATTAACGTATCGAACAAATTCAGACACTTTCTTCTTAATCTAATTGTTAAAAAATATTAATGGAGTTGGCTCTCTACTTTCGCAGAAGGCAACTCAAGATAAAGTGGATGTTTACGTAGTGAAGCAAAATTCCGAGGGACCCGTGAAGATCGCACACGTGGAAAATATGGAACCTCTCGTTGTGACCAGTAACGAGATTTCAAGGAATCTTTACGACAAGATTGTTGATATATTTAAGAGAAATCGGATCGAAAGTGGCTCGTCGAGTAAAACGTAATAAATGATGTTTGATGCTTAATAAATTGATCGTAGTATTACTAATTTATTATCTGATATCGAAGAATTCAGGAAATGTCGATCACGTATAAATTTTGTATTTGTTGATAGTTATAGTAGGTCATTGAACACATTCCATCAGTTAGCTAACTAAAGCATTCAAAAATTCGATTAAGAAACGATCGTAATAGAATTGTGTCGTTATGCGAAAGATTAAATTATAAATATATACATATATAGCTAATTAATAAAAAGTTGCCTCATGTATTTTCAATTTACTATTATTAGTATCATATTTTTATATTGCAAATTGTAACAAAATTATATACAGCCACCGAGCCAAACTGTAGTTTTAAAACAGAGAGTAGAAAATGGAATGAAACTTCTCTCAAAATGAAATAACGTCGATCAGCGACTTGGTAAGTTCTGAAGATCTTTGGACCACAAATTGTTTCATACACCGATCAATACATCGTTTTACTCTCGGTGAAAACAAAATCAAGCCTGAAAAAGTCGACTCGAAAACAGAAAGAAATTTAAAGCTGATTAATACAGAAAATATTCAGAAAATCTTTAAGAATGAGCCAACAAAAATCTTTTTACGATTATATTCTTCTTACTCTTTGCGCGTGTCGTTTCTATCAACGATATTTTCTCATTGAAATTAATTAATATCGTAAATATTTCAACGTCCAGACAAGAGTTAAAAATGATTCTATTACAACTATAACATAACAGCATCGATTTCAATAAAACGTTTGTTCGTTCGCGTTCGTTAAAATACACGTTTCGACTAATCGGAGTCACAGTCTGACGTGTTATTCATTTTCCCCTTTTGCTCTTTCGTACCGGAATTACCATCATCGTTCGTCAAGAGTTGCACGAAAGACGGGGAACAGAGACGATGAAACGATTACAGGGCGGGAAATGAGTAAATGCGAGGCAACAGACGGGCCGCCGGTTGTCGTTACGTATTTCAAAGATGTGTTAGGCGCGAATCAATTTCGGGTCAGCAGTTTCGTGATCAGCGGCTGTGTGTGCGTTCGAATGGGCTCAACGGGATAAACGGGAAAATTACTGTCCAACATATTTGCATATCTCCGTAAAACCGTTGTGGATTTACGATACAACCATATTGATCCCACGAAGAACGAACATTTTACGGACACGCTTTCTGCTAAAATATTCACATTCCCCTCTCTCAATCCTATATATTTATAATCCTTCCACGTTCTCATTGTGTATCCTTCGCATCTCCACGTAAATCCATTCATATTCTCGTCGATCGTAACGCTCTATCTTTGGCCAATGGTTAAAATTCATTTTCACTTGAATTTTTCAAATATTTCAACGGGGAGTTTGCAGTTTATTGAAATTGTCGCACGCGATCAATAATTTTTTAACTACAATACGGTGTTGCGAATTCGAGTGCCTTTTCAATTTTATGATATCTCGAATATTTATAATTTAATTTATTAAATTCGCTGTTTACGATCTGAATCTTTTGTTGAAAGATCTTTCTTTCCCCCCCCGATATCTTTTATCGTCAATGTTCCATCACGTTCGCGCGATATCTTTTCTCACGCGTCGTGAAAATATTCCCTTTCGTTCGGAAAGATTAACCGAGAGCATAAATCGTACTTTGCAGCGGAAACAACTACACGGTGAATTTATACTTGCGAGAGAATTTCGGAAAATGTAACACCGTTCGCGGTCGGATCGGACCGGTGATCTCATTTTTCTGAAGGGGAGAAAGTCAACAATGGAACATTTAACGATTCCCAGTGATAAAATTGTTGCTCGTACATATTTTTACTCGTATTTAACATGCTGCGGTACTGGTTCCGCGCCGTACAGTGTATTTTATAAAATGCCGGCATCGCGGGTAAATTTAACACGCGGAATAACCGATCGTTTCTCTGCGCGTTGTACGTACCTGTATTTATTTAACTTCGTCGAACGAGTTTACCAAAAATTTCTGGATACAAGTGAATGATAAAACGAAGATCAAACGCACTAGCGAGTTTTAATCCTAAAACAGTGATTGTGAAAGCGAATAAATTTCATAAATTCGCATCGTCCACGACGATAGAGAAATTATGAAAAGAACAATTTTTCTTCCACTATTGACGTACATTTATATTTATATTACGAATCAATTTTTTTCGAAATTTAATTTTTATCAATTACTATTAATTCCAGCAATGTTTAATTTAAGATATAGATAAAATCGCTTGCACGATTCTTCTTGAAGCACAAAGAATCTTCAATTCCCACTTTGAACTCAGGAATTGAAGATGAAAACTTAGAAAATAATTTTAAAGAGTATATTGAATTTACACCGATTAAAAGCCAATATAAATATATCACACACAGTTTGAAATTAATTAGTATTGTAATGTCTGAAAATTCGAAGTCACTTTTGCATTTAAAAAATAAACAGATGACAAATCGTGAATCGCAAACACGACTTAAATAACCAAATAATATAATACAACTTAAATAACAATAGCCAAACAAACATGATTTTCCCGAAAGCTGACAGAGCGCTCTAAACTCGCACAATGCACGCGAACGTTAATAACGAGCGCAATAATTTTGAACTCGAATGCTCGTCGAAACGAGAGCGAGAGGAGTAGAAAAAGCTGAAGCCATTTCCCACTGAAATCCATTTGTCGATCAAGCGAGAGTCCACCGCGATAACGTCCCCCGAAACGATCTTCGTATTCCAACCACGAAGCAGCCAGCAGTCGATGTCTTGGCGGGAAAGTGTGTCAAAGATGCGCGCTGAATCCAGACAATACAGCATCGAGAACAATGCCGAGAGGCATTATTACAGAAACGTCCCTCAAATCGGATGTTCGGCACAAAGATTATCGCGACAACGACGAAAGAGGACAAGGCCTCGTTCCCCGAAGGAGGCATCCTCCTCCTCCTCCTCCTCTTCCTCCCCCAGTTGCTGCTGGGTTCCATCAACGTCGCTCTCCAACACCAAAACGCAACGCCTCGATCGCGCCTAGTTTCTAACTGCCACTCTCTTGGCAAACAGCGACGTGGACGTGCCGTATTACACAATGGAAAACTCGAGGGGGTGGAGAGTAAGACGAAGTTGAAACCACACATAGATACGGGCCTCTTTCCACGAGGAGAGTGGCTCTGCTGGCTGTAGCTTAAAGAGGGTCATTACGGTGAACGCTCAACGGAGCTACGTAGTTACCGACGAATGACCCAGAAAACCCGAAAGCTGACCGTGGTTTCCTTCGAACCTATCCAGCCATATGTATTCCATTCGCTCGCGTTATCCAGTAAAACTTTCTTCGCGGCTCTCGCCGCTGAACTGGATCTGAACTGATCGTTGACGGTTAAAAGAACGGGAACCGGCTGCGATTGGATCGATAGTGGCTGAGAATCTCTTTTAATTTAATTAATATTGTCAAGAACTAATATTGCCACGGCTGGTAGCCACTGACGTGGGGAATGAATTATGGTTGATGTAGACTACTTTTATTGTAATACGCCTGATGGCTCCTTGCTTGAATCAAAATGGTAAAGATCACTGATGATCAGTGCCGCTGAATACTGTTGAATACTTTGAAAAATATTGCTAATTTCTGCTACTGAATATTATTAACTTTCTCAAAGTCCTCTTTTCTAATGGGCCTTAGATTACCCTTTTCAAAGGATTCTGAGGAGTTGTAAAGCGAAGAATGTGTTCAGATCCATCAAAAGATATGGTGAAAATTTCTCATTGTTGCCTATGAGAATGGTTCGAGTGGGGTGGCATTTCTGGAAACAGAAAGTCTTCTGAAAACTATCCCGTTTCACACACAATCCTTCGATTACATGTGTGTTTATAACATGGCAACACGGCGAAAGACCTCATCGCATTTGAGACTGACTAAATTTATCGGGCGCCTAGTTGAAAGAATTCTAACTTAACGTATCATGTTACGTATCCTTGGTCCTAATAAATACATACAATTATCGATTTAAAATTATAAAAATACTCATTGGTCAAACGATCTCGTCGATGACGTTGAAAATAATTTAAACGTAGTTGCCTTTGAAACTTCTCTTTGTCAAATCATCTGCCATCTTTTCAGCTACGATTTCGTCACAGGCCGAATCGTCCATAGGGATCATCGGGCCCATAGGAAACTTTGCGGTTCGTTGCATTCGTGGCCGAAACGTTCAGCAGCGAAATGACTTCTTGCGGACGATAACTGGTTGGCCATTTAACTTTGCTTGTTGTTACGTGCGCGTGGCCGGCGATGGCCTGGGCTGTTACTACGATGAGTGGTCCGTTCAATTAGCTAACTTTCTTTTCGCAGACCACACGGCCAGAAAATGCGAGCCAGCGTTTCGTGCACGTGGAACCCGAGGTAGAAAGTTATTAATTTCGCTATTAATCGTCCGAGCCACGGGACCAGAGCGATGTAATTTCGTTACGCGGCCCTTCAAGAAGTATTACAGAAACAGCTGATAGCGAAACGGTCCAGTAACAGTACACGTCCATGTTCGCAAACAGCCGGCGAAAAATTGGATTCGAGCGTCGTGGAAGTTTCAGGTATAAGGGTTGCGGAAATTTTAACGAGTTCTTACGGAGATGGAGGAGCGACGAGGGACTACATTTTTATGGCGGATTATTATAGATGTATTATAAGAGGTTTGTTATATGAAGGTACGTGATATTAAATTTTGTTGACATAGCTCGGTCGTGCACGTTCTATGCAGCTAGTAAATGTCGTGGTATTTCTTTGCAGAGATTCGTAACGTATGTATACGTTTTTAGTGCAGTTTAATATTACGAGGGGCATAAAACTTTGCGGAAGGAAATACGTTTTACGGGAATGTGGAAAATGTTTGAATATTTTCAAATTTTCTATCTGCTAATGAAATATCCAGTTATCTTGTTGTTTTAATCTGTTAATTTAAAAAGGATCCCTGATAAATTGCTTAGAGTTAAAAGTATATGTAAATCTCAGTTTCCTTAAAAAAAAAAAGAAAAAATGGATTTGCATCATTTAAAAATAAATGGTCCATTCGACGTATAATAATATTCTAGATTTTATATATTTTCCAGAAAAAATATAATATACCCCGAATTCAGAGACAAAAAGTCGCGCTATTTTTTGATTCAATTTTCCAGGCCACGTCGTGCCTTCAATTTGTGCAAGCCACGGTAAATTTCATTCGTCATTCGTTGCGCTTACCTCGAAGTCCGTGAAGGCTTTGTAAGTGAGGATCAGGCAGCCACCGAAGAATAGACAGGTGGCCAGATTTCTGGTATCCGCCAACGAGGCGACCAAAGGAACCGATCCCATCTGCCAATCGTGAGACAGCGTCGCCGGGCACAGTAGTAACCAGCAGTTCAGAGCCGCCAGATAGCAGAATGTCAATAACCTGGAATCAAAAAGCGCGAGTCGATAAGCGCGTTAACGATGTCGATGTGTCTCATCGAAATCGATGCGAAAAGGAAGGGGAAAAAGAAGGGAATACAAAAATCGAGTAGGTCAGATAGAGAGAGAAAAAGAGAGAGAGAGAGAGAGAGA
>CAJDYZ010008274.1:0-10328 GCA_903986555.1 Heterotrigona itama
TTTCTAATTGTTAAAAAATTCATCTACAACAGGTTAAAATTTAAATCTATCATTAACATTATACTCTTATCATTATACTATGACAATATACTATTCTTATCATCATACTGCATCACACCATATCATTAATATTGTACTATAAACAAATTTTTGTTTCATAAAATATCAACTGATCAATTTTCTTTTCTAGTATTATCATTTTCTTGAAAGAATTTAAATTTCTTTTTCTCACTTTTAAAAAATTTGTCTGTGAAAAGGTTAAAACTTGAACATTATATTAACATTGTTTTATAGACAAATTGTATTATAGACAAATTTCTATTTCATAAAATATTAACTGACTAGTTTCTCTTTCTAGTTTTATCATTCTGTATTCTATTTCTTTTTATAACTCTTAAAAAATTCATCTGTGAATAGTTTAAAACTTAAACCTACCATGAACATTATATTTGTATTATAAATGAGTAATAACTAATTACTTTCGTCTTCTAATTATAATATATAATTGTCATTTTCTTGTATTTAATTTCCTTTTTAACTCAAAAAAAGGCGACATTAGGTATCTGCGATACATAAGGTTAAACCTTAGACCTGTCATTAATATTATATTAACATTATATGACAGACAAATTTCATAATATTATTAATGACTAATTTCTTCTTCTTCATGATCATTTTCCTCAATTCTTAGAGAATCTGTGAAGAGATTAAACCTTACAAAGGTTTTAAATCACTGACAACACTATAGTAGTAACATTCAATAGGCAAATTTCTCTTTCGTAAAATATCAAGTATAACTATAATGATTATACTCGATGATTAACTAATAACACACCAACAATTTAATTACGTACTCACTTTTGCTTTCTGCAACGAAATTTCAAAAAATGGGCCGCGCACTCATTCATACCATAACCTCAAACACTCTCCACTCAGACAATCAAAATTCCAGCCTCGTCCAATCTCTCTCACACCATACAATCAACCAATTCGTTCGACGCGATTTGTATCAATCTAGCAATAAAATTAAGAATTCTATAAAGCCAGTGTTACCCGATTTGAACGTCAACGGAATGACTGACGCGGGAAAACACGACTCGACGTTCAAAGATCGTTCGTCGATTGCCAGAGCACGCGAGGGCCACGCATTAATTTTTCGCCCGAGACGTGGCGCTCGAGCGTCGATTATGCGATTATTAATGCGACTATTTATCGCGCATCGAGATCGATGCATACAAATAACACGAAATATATCTTTTTCGAGAAGCAGACCAGTATCGTGACGAGGAAAAGAAAGATGGCTGCCTGTGTGTTCGAGGAACGGGGACGATTAATTACACAACACTTGGCTTATGAGAGAAGGCAGGGAGGATCGTCTGAAAGGTGAACGGAACTTCGTCCAAGTAATTTCAAAATTGCTTGACTCGGTGAGTTTGCGAAGTCGGTGCGATTCTATCGATTGGAATCGCCGAATCTTATTAGAGTTTGATGTTCGAAGTTTGATACTTTGAAGTTTGATACTTCCTTATTGATGACATTTTTTTGTTATTCTTGAATTATTAGATCTAAATTTAATTTTATCGACAATGTACTAAGATAAGCAAGAGTGGAGTGTATACTATCGTACGTATAATTATATATCGTACAAATAATTGGACACCGGTCATATATCAAAAGGTGGATATTCTTGTTTCGATAGTTAATGAGCATTCTTCTATTAATTTTCAACATCTTATTATAATAGAGGTATTTTTATGTTTTACGTAACATTGATATTGGAATCATTATATCGATGGTTAAATTGATTTCTTTGTATTTCTAATGCTGTTCTAAATTTAATGCGAAACAAGGAATATACAAATTTGATATTTATATATATATAAATGCATAGCAACCGAAAATGAATTTCAAACCTTGTAATATCTCAGTACTAAATAGATATACTTGAAGATATTTATTATAACTAAGATGTCTTCGCAAAATTAATCTTCAGCCACTTTCAATTATTGCTTTTTTTATTTCTAATAATTAATACTATTCTACGTTACAGTTAAATTCGAAAGAATTCATTTGAATTGTGTATTTTATAATCGTGTATTTACAATAATTTCGAATTGTCCAAATGCTTTTGTATGATAGTATGCGTTCAAATAATTGAGAAATAGAATTTTACTAATATAATTATAATATAAAGCAACTAATTAAAATATAGTACAGGATAATTCATTTAATTACAACTTTAGTAATATTGTTTATAACTGATGTGTTATGCTGAATATTGCTCTAATATCTGAAATGTATTGCATCCCTATCTGTGAACGATATTGGAAATAACATGTAAATCAAGCTTTACCGTTCCAATTACGGTAATTCTCTTCCTTTAGTACCGTTAACTGAAATAATTAAACCAATAATATATCAGTTGATTGTACGATATACATAAATATAATCATTAGTGGAGAAATAGCTAAGTCATAGTCAAATAACAGATACATATTAATGTCGTACTTCTACTTTCCCTAACTCATAGAAATTAACCATCAATATTGGTAATTACCAATTGATCCATTTTCTCAAAAGCTTAATTCAATGAAAGAATTCGCAACATTTTTTAAAGAATTTATAAAAGAAAAAGAACCGTAGATTCAATTTATTTAATATCATTAACAGATCAGTCAATCAAACATTGATTAAGAACGATCCACTGATTCGCATTCGGTAGAAAATAAATCATGTCGTCGAACTGGTGAATAAATGTGAAGATGTCAGGTTATGAATTCGTTTCAGCTATCTATCTGACAATAAAGACATTTATTACACAGTTTTCTACTCTGTTGATTTCATAATCTCGCTGTATCTTCTATAAATACCAATTCGTGCAGCGGCTAATCCACGTGGATATAATAATACCATAAAGGAGAACATGGTTTTTATAACAAATCCACCAGTAATACTTCGTTACGTGCGTGTCATCGCGGACATCACACTCGTTGGTACATTTTCAACGCGGATGTCCGCGCGAAATTACACGCTCGCACGCGAGTCGACGCGTGTGTCGGCCACCTTTCAACCAGGACAGGGGCATTACGAAACAATCCCGCGAATCGCGATTTCATCCTGTTCTTGTTTCACTGCCATTTTATCTTTTCCCTCCCTCTCACCCTCTCTCTCTTTCTCTCTCTGTTTCACGTTCGCGGGAGAAACCGTACAAAATCGGCTCGCGTGTCGCAGGTTGCCGACCCCGCAACACTGTCGTGTCCCAACGTATTAACCCCGAAACTCGCGTAGAATGACACTCGCCAGCTCAATTATCCAGCTGCTTCGATCGCGTAGCCGTGAATTGCCTCCGAAATTTCCAAGAAACTCCTGTCATCACAGATCGTACGCAGGTCCGTTGAATTTTAAGAATTTTAAGAACCGTAGAAGATCGTGAATTATACGTTCTTTTAATTTAAATAGGTAACAAGAGTCGAGAGATCTCATTACTGTCCAATCGATCACCATGTCCCGTATGAATATATAAATTATGATGGCCCATGGTTGACGTTGTGAGTTCAGTTCGAAAGAAAGGTGTTCGTGTCGACTGTCCCGATAGAGCTCAGAATGTGGCAAGATTATATATGATGCATCTAGCACGATGAAGTTTGAAAAATGTTTCATACTTTTGCACTTTTTGAGGCTGATAAGCGTCTTCGGAGGATATTTCCAACCTTTAATATTTCTGTATCGGACGATTGTTCAAAGTTTAAGAACGATCGAGCTTTAACAACTTGGAGTTTTCAATTTTAAACTGGAGAAGTTTTATTCTATCTTCTTTATTTATTTAACCTATAAAACTACATAAAAAAGACTGATGACAGTAATGTAAAGTAACACAAAACGACAAATGGAACAACGAAAATTTAAAAGCAAAAGGAAATAATATGACATTATGTCATATTTACAAAAGAGAACATGTTATTATTATAAATTAAGATCTAAATCAAAGTTTTTAACAATCTCGTTAGAAACTCTGAATATTTTTTGATTTTACATTGAATCCTTTTAATAAAAGAACAGAACCAATTTCAACGTTAAACACTTTACGTAAAAAAGAAAAAGCAAATCAGAAATTCCAGGATTTTCATATATATCTTCTAATATCTAACATCTAATATATCTTCCAATTTCCGCGAAAACGACATTTTATAACACATTTCGCCCGCCGGTTTCTCAGACTTATTCGGCGAATTTCAATTTATAAAACGGGATAATGCTTTCTAATGCAGCTGGAGAAATGTTGCATTATGCATACGACTGGCATTAACTTCGTTATCCAATTCAAAGCGTTTCTTTCTTCAGCAGCCGCGGAGTAACGTATTAGGGTTTAAGAAAATTGTGCCTTGCTCTGCAAGAGAGTGGATTCCTCGCGTAGAGGGATGGATAATGTATAGAAGAGCGGCCTAAGTTTAAACGGAGGGGCGATATAGGACCCACGAGTGTACTCCCTTCGCCGAAAAATTTTGTATGTATTTTTTAGAGTGTGCGTGGCATTGTGTTACCATAAATTTACAAATTGCGCTCCATTTATTCCCTTAATGTATGGCTTCTCATCACCTGAGCCAACCCCTTATCTCACGACCGGTTCAGACGCCGTGCTCAGCTCACGGTTTAACGAATTGAATATTCTTCGAAAGTATCAAGAAGAGAATTTGTTTCGAAGTTTCGAACGGCGACCAAAACTTTCTGGCGACGAGATAGCTAGAGATTGGATTTATCCAGTTTGATAAATTTCAAAGGTGGATGGAATTTCCAGACACTTTCAATTTCAATCGTTATAATGACCTAGCTTTTGAATGTGCTTGTTGATATGCGATATAGTTTAGCATATAATATCAGTAATTCCAAATATTCAATCATTACAATAATTCTACACTCGCAACAATTTATAACTTTTATTATCGAGGAAAAAATATAGTTTTTTTCAACATATTCAAATTTATCGTCCAAAAATAAAAAATTCATCTACCTGCACCACTTTTTTTCAGTTAACAGTATTTTTGTATCTAGAGCAATAAAATAGAATAAATCATATTAGATTATGTAATAAATTCGTTTGCTTCTTGGTGTTACATTTTTGAGTACACTGAGGAAAGCAAATGTTACTTATAGTAGCAGATAGGAAAAAAAAAACGAATACTATATAGATGTTAAAAATATGATGTACGATACTTAAAATATTAAAAGAATCATTCATTATTACAGAAATTATTGAAGTTTATTGAAATATTCACTGCACTACTGACATTGGATTGTTGATCGTTTCAACACGAAAAAGATGTTCTTTACAAGTAATGATCATATAATTTAAAAAACGTTGAAGTACATACATTACATACGTGTTGACAACTTTTTCACAAAAAGGAGAAGAAACTTAAAGACAAGATTACTTAACTCGTTTGTAAAGAACAATAAAATTTCATTATTCTGTTGGTGGAATAATGAACGAACTTATAAATACCTTTCAAGAAAAAGTCTGCTCGAGATTCAAGAACCATCGGGGCGAAATTTTCGCTTCGAATTCTAATCCAATCCAGAGCGGTGGATAGAGAAATGTACGTAACAGCGGCGGTTTAGCATTTCGCGCGGCGGGAGACTAAACCTCATCAGGCTGTTTAGCGCTTTGCCGAAACGGAAACGATCAAAATAACCAGGTAATGGTATCCCTTAACCTCTAACCGGTTTAACCTGCATGTAAAATGCATTCAATGGTCGAGTTGCAACGTTCGCAATGTGTCGGTGAATGGGGTGTGTTTCGTAGTACGAATATTCGCGGAGCGACGTAGTAGGCGTCTGGTAATGGCGGCTAAATTACGGGCATATCCTCGAAAAATAGACAGAATCGTTTCACCGAAATTCCTGTTATCGTGAGCGCGCAGAATCGCGATTATCTCGCCTAACTTTTCAACGAAATGAACAACGCTATGACGAACGAAACCGAGGGTGAAATGGGAAACGCTAATCACCCCTACGCAAAAACGCTCGGGATACCGGCTGCAATAGAGCAACAAATCCCTTAATCACCGTTGTAGTCATAACTCGAAAACGAGATTTAACCGTTTGTTCCGCGCGGCCTGCACCACCGACGTTTAAACATTGAAATTAATTCGAACGGAGCTTCGTTTTCTTCTCTTTTCTTTTTTTTTCATTCGCCGGGAGCGTTTTCGAAATTACGCTGGGAATAATATTAACGCGGGATTGACGCAATTAAAATGCAAAACGCGTTTCGCGGCCTTTAAATGAGACACAAATAAACGATCCACGAGCGAAAGGTGACGGATGGTGCCGTTTCAGAAGAAGCGCGGGCGAACGAAAGCTGCAAAAAAGAAATTGCATTCATCATTCGGCCGCTGTTGGCGAATATAAATTTTCCGCGAGGCTTTTCGCCCGCGCTCTGGACCGCTTAAGAAATTAAAAAAAAAAAAAAAAAAACAAAAAAAAGAAGAGAAGAGGATAAAACGAGAGGGGAAAAAAAGGAAGAAGCCGTACGTTATGAATATTCATGCGTTAATGCGGCATGCGTAATGATGAGAAAGTTGTTCGCCACTGCTGTGTTTTCCACGAGGATATATATGTATACGTGCCCGTTTCACGCGCGTTCGGTTGAAGTGCCACTATAAACTGATATACGAGCGTCACAGTCACGCTTGCTTGCCGACCGGATATTAAAAAATGCCTTTAATGTGAAATCTTTCCTTCCGATGCGGCGAGAACGCCAAATTTCATCCCTGTGATGTTCATCCGACCGGTTTTGTTCCAATTAAGGATTGGTTGAACCATTGAAAGGAAACGTCAGAGGTTTATACGTGGATGTCAAAAATCCAAGTCACGTCTTAAACGAAACGAAGGTTTTAAAAATTTCTACATTCGGTAAAATTGTGACAAAACATAATATCATAAGTTGTGAGAAAATTTCTAAAAATATGACTCATTCAGTCGTCAATGGTAAGGGAATTCAAAGTACTGAAATAAAATACTACCCCGCGACAAAACACGTTTTCGATCAAACACTGAACGTATCTAAAAATATTGAAGTCCTTTCGATATGGAATATTCTTGCATTTGCTTGAAATATATATAGAGAAACGAAATAAGCGATGTCAAGTGAATTCCCTTGTACAAAAGACTTCAATATGTTCTCTCTATTTATTTTGATTATCTGAAATATCAATATAATCAGATAACCAGATAATAATCAGATTCCAAGCTGAAGGTTCCGAGATTTAAAAAAAAGAAGGGTGAAATCCTTTCGGAACGACAGACTCCGTCAGTCGTAACCGATTTCGTGGTTTCGCGGATGTTGTTGAAATATTTTTGATTTCTTTCATCCGCTTATCGATGAGAATCCAGACACAAATCCCGATATTTGCCATAACCGCGTGCATTCCGCGAAAGTTAACCGTATTCTCGCGCCTGGCAACGTCTTCTTACCAATAACTTCCCTTATCTTTCCGCGCGAGACTTATCTCCTCCGGATGTGGAGGGAATAAGAAGAAGGGGGCGATTATATTCGAAAAATTCGCCAAAAATCCGACCGTTGCAGATGAAACGGGTTCCCGATGCGTACAAAACACGATTCCCGCTAAAAGTATCGCTCTCTGCTCGAAAACGACTGGCCTCGCGAAGAGTCACGGCCGATCGAGTCGCATCGTACTCGAAACCGAGCAACGAAAGGCGATCGTTTTTCGATCGATTATCCGGTAAACGAAACGGATGATCAACGACGTTAATTACGAGAATGGGATCAACGATCGGCCGTGTTCAATGGGTCGCTCGTATCTCGAGAGCTTGCAAGTTAATGCGTTACGTTCGATGCACGTAGCGAAACGATGCGAGGTCGTTGAGATTCTACAGTTTCGTAGTATTGGTTAGTATCCGTGAATTTATATTCCTATGAGTACTGTATTTTTGTTGTTTTGTATATATTTTTTTTGAAGTGTCAAGCCGATATGCACGCGATATCCACATTTCTGTGAATTTGAAAAAAAGAAAAAAACAATGTAAAATGTGTTTCACGAATTTGGGAAAGAATCTGACAACAAGCAAAAAAATTGTTTTAACAATGAATAGTGTATACTTTGAATATTTTACACGCTTTCACGTATCCACGTACGTTCTCGCGTAAAAATCGGGGCCGATGAATTTGTTGAAACTAATTAATTTGCTTGGATTCAAGCGAGTCGATTCGTGGACGAGATAAAACCACTACTTTATGTTATAATTGAAAAACGGACAATTGACTTGCTTTGAGATATGGCATCAAGCCTCGAATAAAACCGAGGCCCTTTCAACGATGACCACAAAGTCGAAAAGATGCGACGTCGTTTCTGATTTCATGATTGTTGATATTAATTCCCTAAACCGAATCGATATCCAATCTCCATTAAGCGAAATTACCGTGAAAATCGCGAAGCCAATTAATTAGCTTCGTTTAATTAAAATGAATTTGATCTAACGATATATTATCCAGCTTTTACTAAATTAAATTCAACACGAAGCTGCTGTCCGACTGCTTTTAATCCTCTTTCTCGGCATCGAAAAGAGATGGATTTTATTTTATTTTTTTTTATTTTTTTTCAATAGATAGAGCAATGCATTTTCTAGCGACGAGATCAAACTCTCTCGAGTAACTTGACTAATTCGAACTATTCAGCGCTAATCGGACGTCTGCACGCGAACACGATTGAACGGCCATTCACGTGACGTTGTTCCCTCTAAGTACTTACTTTTTGTTTCGATTCGTTTCTCTTTCGCCCGCTTGTCAGGTACCTTTTGCTTCTTCTAACCTGTTTCACTGCGGCGATTACCTTGCCCTCTGGTCGATCCGACGAGACGGAAACAGAAGGTGAACTTCCGCTTCGAGACGACGCTCTCGATCCCTTCGTGCGTTTCTCCGATCGCGCGATACTCGCGTCCGAGCTCTCGGATCCGGAATTCGTGGTCGACATAATTCGAACGCGAGACAAGTCAGAACTGCTCGATACCGCTTGGCTGTCTTATAAACCGGAAGTGGACTGATACAGGATTTTGAACAAGAAAAATTTTGTTGCCTCGTTCATGGTAATAAGCACTCGTAATCTTATCTTTGACAAAACTTTCATTCATGGTTATAGATTTTAAGATCACAGAGAAAACATTCAGTATCATTATTAAGCCAGTACACAGAAATGAAACTTGAAACTGTGTGCAAATAATTTTCTGTTCGATATTTCTCGATATTCTTCTTATTTAGAACATTTCTCTTATTAAGAACATTTATTTAAAAACACAGGATATTAAATCGTTCTGCGAAAAAGGAAACGTTTTAAGCGTATCGTCCTTCAAAGTTTGCATTTTCTCTGTGCATAGAGAAGTAAGCTGACAGCAAAATGGCGCGAGTAATCGCTCGGAATAAAATGTTGAAAATTTCTAATATTATGCAAGAGAAACGACCGTTGGCTTCCGTAGCAACTTCGTTTCAGAACGCATTTTTCCGCGTCACTTCGTTTCGAAACACTATTTTCCAGAGAATCTACGCTCTGAAGAAACGTTCAAGTGGCCCCGTCCTCGTGCTGCACCGTTTATGCCAGAGTGTATCAAAATATCGAAACCGTAAAAACACAATTTTTCAATCTAACGGGAGAAAGGGGGGAGCTGTGCGGTCGAAATTTTGACATGATAAAAAAGACAGGCCATGTAGGCTCATTCGCGTGTCCGAGCAAAACAAATCGCTGAAACTGTCGTTCCTGTTTTGCCAAAACATCTCTCACTTTCCTATGAATTTATGACTTCAAATTTTGAAATAATGTTCCCACGCGTTTCGAACTCGGTTCTAACGCAACTTTCGTTACAACTCTCTCGCGCAATTCAACTAATGCATGCATGCATATTATTAATGAAATTTCACGAGTTTATAAAACACCAGCGTGCTGTGTTAGTTACTGATTTTCATCACCAACTGTTGAAAGTCACATGACGCTGTTACAGTAACATTGTTGATCCTTACAATGTTAACAGATGATGACAATAATCTTTATTCATTATTTTTATTTTTTTTCTTTATTTATACTTTATTCATATTAGTTTTGCGAAGTTATTGCGCGAGAGAATACAAAAAATCCAAAAAAGAAAATAATGAGTGATGCGAAAAATTACAGCGATTGTTTTAAAGATTGAAGTCTTCCTTCTTAAAACTTGTACGATTCTTTCAATCGCCAGTATATGTTAAGCGACAAAAATTCAAGACTTGTTGCATAGAGAAAATTTCAATCTTCGAGACCATAGTGGATTTAGTTTGGATCAGTTTGGAT
>CAJDYZ010008276.1:50084-62170 GCA_903986555.1 Heterotrigona itama
TATTGTACTTTCGCATTATGTAATTTTACACTAATTACCGTTACACTCCTCCACCTTTTCATTAAATTTCGTTAATGCCGTCGATACTACATGCCTCGTGGGTATATCGAAACAATCGGGAAAACGTTTTACGTAATGAAATATCCGTCTGGCGCAACAACGCGAACGCTTTCAGAAATCTGGCTTTCGAGCGTAGCAATTTTGCCGGCATAAAAGATTCGATAAATTTACGTGGTGGCTTGCAACGGGTATGGGTCTGGCTGGGCCAGCCGTTTTAAATACGTGCTCCCGAGGAACACGATCGAACGATTACAATAAAAGTACCCGTTCAATGCAGTTCAATCGCGAGGCCGCGTCGGCTGTTTGCCCGTGCGCATTGTGTCTTTTAATTTGTCATTATTCACTGGGAGAAATCGCTGGCCGAGCGAAAGGGTTACGAAGGGCGAGGGGTTTGCCAACGCGATCGGCAAGTCGCGTTGAAACGCGTTCGCCGGGGATGGAAGAGGGCAAAAGCGAGGCGCAACAGAATCCGAAGACACAAATCCGGCTCGCCCGAGGAAACAAATTACGGCGAGGATACGTCAAAACCAACGAACTGTGCAGCTCGAGAGGCTCTTTGTTTGCTGGATGCAGTCTCGCAAATGACTTTTATAAAAGGATTGTTTCGCAATACTCGCCACCTGACGCTGAATAATTTAAAAGAAAAACTCGCGGCCGCGCCAAGTACTACACCCGTTCCGCGGACCACAATAAGATTTTTCTCCTTCGCGACATGAATTATGCAAAAAACCGTGCTGCGCTGTTCCACGCTGATTCGATTTAGTTTCAATCGCATACAGAAACGCTCTCTCTCTCTCTCTCTCTCTCTTTCTCTCTTTCCTTTTCTCGTTCTTTTTTTTTCCTTTCACGATGATAAATTTGCCCGATGCGAAATACAACTTATTCCAAGGGAGATCGTCTCTCCGACAAAGGACGCAACAATCTTGCAATTTCATTCTTCGCTCGTATTTTCACAAGAGGTCTCCCTCGGTCGTAATATGTACGACCTCTTTAATCGTCGGTTGTACACGAGAACAATCGCGGCGAGGGATAAATGGCCGCATTAAGGGGGCATCGAGGTATCATCGAGTAGCCATAAAGGATCCATTAATTTCGAGTCTCTCCCTTTCTTCGCGAGGGAACCCACCACTCGTGCGAGCGTGTAACGATCGAGGCGTGTGTACCACGAGAGAGAAAGAGACGAGGCGGTCGAACCTTGAACTGGCCCCTGTTCGCTTCGATTCCTGAATTTCAATGCACGCGATCGCGTATGCTTGCGTACATTTTTCCGGCGGGATGATTCGTCAGAAATATTATTTATTAGAACTATCATTACACAAGTTTCAGAAATAATTGTATTTATAAAACTTTATTGTTGTATTATTTTAATGTAACTGTTGTAATTTTATTAATGTGACTGTGACAATCGAATCCGTAAACATGACTGATGTCAGACTATCGTTTGAACTACTTGAAAGATACGAGTATCCTTGTCAAAATTAAACAAATAAAATAAAGAAATGAAAATATTAACACTATTAACCATATCAAAATGTAATGTAGAATATTTTGATATGGTTATTCTAGCGTTAACAGATATTTACATTTGTTTATTTATACTAATATTTTTGGAAAACAAGAATCAAGTATATACATATGTCTCCGTCGTGAAAGTGTTAAGTGTACTTGTATAGTCGTTGAATAATCAAACGTGATGTTTTTATGCCTCGTTTCGATCTCAATTAGAGCCACATGATGCATGGTTTACATATATCTGTAAATTTCAAGTATTTAAAAAAAGTGAAGAATTTGAGATTTATTGGCCAATCCCTTGGGTGCTGTATTAATCTAAATAAATTTTCCCACGAATCCGATTTTATTTTCTACTGAATCGTGATGAAAACGAGAGATTTCAGCAAAAATTCATTTATTTCCACAAAGTACAGGGCATGATATTGGACGTCCCTTCAAATTGCGAAAATTTATTACATGTTGTAAAAACCCATCTTTTTATTGTAATATTTTTCTAAACATTTGCTGGAAATTTCCCAGATTTATTGGCGATCCGGGGCAAATCATGCAAACCGTTAAACGATCTCGAAATCGCCTCGGTTGCTAGCATATCTTCAATTTCTCAATGTGCACGTGTCACGTGTATTGCGCGTAAAAATCACGATCTCCAGTCGAAACCGAATGCTGGACGCGCGTCGAGCCCTCGCTATCGTAATTCGCAACCCCGGTCACAGTATTCCGATTCGTTCGAAATACGAGCGAGCGAGTCGAGGGTGCTACTGGAAGAATAACCAGAATAGGAAGATCGGGCGGAAATTCGCACGACAGCGAAATCAGCTTACACTCGCGGTAACAAATCTGACTTTGCAGGTCACGATGCGCCGATTTACATCGAATATCTCGCCAAGTGGCTACTCCCGCGAGTATTTCTCGGCCAGTGGAGAATCACAGTTCAACACTCTCGTTTGCAGCTTTCGAAGTATATGTCAGAAGTATTTTCATCAGCCTGCTTCTCTCTTTCTCTCTCTCTCTCTCTCTCCCTTTTGGAATCGGAGCACCGACCGCCGAGCATCTCTTAATTCGAGATCGAAATATCGATGACGCAAACAGGAGGGAGGTTTTTGATTGCACGATCAACGTCTGCGTTTTACTGTACGTTAATCGTTAATCGCGCAACTCGAATCACCGTCGGACAGATTGCAGCACGAGTCAGAATGTATGAATGTTTCTTTGTCATTCATTGAAATAACTGCACACGTGTTATCTCATTCTGACAGTTTTTTTTTTTTTTTCATTGCTCGTCTGACGAGTGGAGAGAAGGGAACGGTAACTAACAGACAAACTTCCTTCGTACAAATTTGAGAATAAGAGACAAGTACACGAAGGCAACATGGCGGAGCAGAACGAACAAGATTGAAAATGCGAAAATCCGTGACAGCCGGAGGGGAGGGTAGGAAAAAGAGCGTATAATGTTGGCCCATTTTATTTCCTAGGAAATAAAGTCGAATAGAATTTAACGGTATCCGGGATTATTATGAAACGAGGAGAGCTAGCAGGGACAAAAGGACCGAGGTGGAAACGTCGAGACAGGGTTAGACGGACAGAAGGAAAAAGCGAATCCGGTTTGTGGGACAGCGGATGCGGAGGTGGTGGCGCGGCGGCGCGGCGGGCAAAAGGACGAAACAAGAAAGATCGAATAAGCGGGAAGTAAGGCGCGAAAGCGAGTCGTCGGAAAAAGCCGCAGGGGGAACGGAGAGTGGCGGCTAAAATAATTTAATAAGTCTTTCGGCGACGCTTAAAACGAAAACAAAGGCTACCGTGACGAGTCGTTCCTTCGGGGGAGGAATATATTTTTCTTCGTTGCGGCAAAGTCGTTAACATCCCCCACGTGAACCAATCCTTCCGGGTAATCGCGACTAGATTTTTATTCGAGAATGCAAATTGAATAAATGTCAGGGGCCTTTATCTGGAATTTATTTTTATTTGGAATATTCTATTTCCAAAAAAGGCTATTATAGGAACTTCAATTGAGGAATATATAGTACGAATTTTTGTATAAATGTTAATTTCATAATTCTTATCTCTTGTAAGCGATTGTTGCTCGTGACTGCAATATTAAAGCGACCGTTTACAAATAAAATGCCGTAAGAATTTGATATGATATAGGGCTACATTATCGGTCTCGAATATGTTAATATAAAAGAAAAGTACGTTCTACGAATATTTTCGTCTAAATTTTGATCCTTTCACTACGTACGTTCACTTCCTTCAAGCGTTGATCCTTAACGAGAGAAAGAGAGAATCTCGCGCGAGCCATCGCGTCGTTTGACACATTTGCAAATCCCATTAACGTCCTCGGAAAAGGAAAAGGGATCGCGGAAGCTTCTCCTTATCTCCGGGTGAGTCTGTCCCGTTGTCAATTACCCAGGGATCTTGTAACGACCGACAGACAGAGCAAAGAGTTTACGTCGTGCAATTGGAGTCGCGTTTCCAGGAAGGACACAAATTTTCCGAAGAAGCAGCCAGCGCAGCTAACACCGTTGTCAATGCAGGAAATTGAATCTCGTTCGAGAGAAAATATGTATAAAAGGAGAAAATCGGGGAGTGAAATTCTGCCGCGCTAAAAATGCCCGAAATCTATCTTGTCGGCGAACCGTGCTGCTCGCGATATTAAACATGATTTAGCACGTACCGTGGTGGGTTCTGGCTATTCAACCCTACGCGGAGGCCAGTTTCTATCGACATCTCGACTTTATCATTGCCCGACCATTCGAGGACCTCGGTCATATTTTTTGCGGGCGTTTATCAACTTGCAGAAATTCTACGGATGTAGAACGGCTCGTGTTCTTTTCAATATACGAGTATACGCGGACTACCTTTCGGCGTTTGGTGGACTGTGTGACGAGTAGTATTGAGATAGAGTTGATAAGCGTTGAATCAGAGAGCTTTCTTGCGCATTGAATTTGCATTCTGATGTCGAGTTTCACAGGCTAGTATCTTCTCAGTTTCGTATTCTTCGTTCTATTTATCGAAACGATCAAACAGGTGATCAGATGCACGTTGACGACTCGTCCATTGAATGATTATTTTAATATTTACAATAATGAGTATAACTGTGCCAATGACAATGAAAAAGTCGTTGATAATTTCAACTTGGTAAAAAAAGATATAACGATCCGCTTATTGTTAGTCTCGTTTCAAAGCGTGAAGTTTTTACTTCGACACTCGTGAATTTGTTCTTTTCGAAGATGATTTTACACCACGTAGCGGGTGGAAAATTATGAATACATTTTCGTCGAAAATTTTTTCCTGACTAAATTTACCGTGGTCTCAAAAATTGAAACTTTACAACGATCTCTTAAAACTCGTTGTATGATTTTATTCCACCATTTTATTGAACTTAAAACGTTAGGGTTAAATGATAAAATGTTAGAATTTCTTGAATTTTTGTCGCTTAACCCTAATGTTCAACATTTAAGAAAACAGTAAAAATTGTACAGCAAGTTTCTGGGAATCATTGTGAAGGAGAAACTTCAATCTTTGAAATGATGGTGGATCTGATCACGAAAAAAAAGAAAAAAATTTCCACGTTTCTACACGCATTTGAATTTTTACAAGAATTGTACTTTCTTACCCTATCAAAGTAGAAACTTCGCTCTTTAAAACAAAAAGTGGATCGTTACATGATCTCCTTTTATTAAATCGTACCAGTTGAAATTATTCACAATTTTTCATCGTCTTTGGTACAGTCATGCTGTTGATCGCAAACTTCTTAGAACTAGTAATGCTGCACGATGCATCGCTTTCGAGAGAATCGAACGGCGAGTACGAGTGGTTTGTTTCGAAGCGACGTCCAAACGTTCGTCCCACGATCTATCGGCAACGACCTTTCACGTCCAAACTGGCGTTCACTCGGCGAGTCATCGACAAATGCATCGGCGCCGTGGTTTCGACGAGTTGCCAGGAGGAAACTGATACGGAACGTCCAAGACCGATGGACGCTGCCTCGAGCTGGTTTATCGCCGCTGGAAATCCTTATCTGTCCGGAGGGTAATCTCGGGAAATCCCTTTTGCGCGCTGTTATCTCGTTTCGAGTCCGTAGCACGTTTCTCCAGCAATGGGGGAGGGGAGGGGGGGTGGAAGGTGGAGAACGCCAACGAAAACGATGCCACCGCAACTTTTTAACCGTGCTACCGATAAATCTGCTTGCACTCCGCCGTTTCTTCCTGACCTGAGGCCACCTCGTCCTCCTCTCTCCTCGTGTACACGCGTCTCGATTCTTTCTTCCGTCGCTCTCCGAAACTCTATTCCGTTATTGTTTCGTTCTTCTCGGTGTTCTCCGGCAGGCGACCCGATCGCGCGGTTTCTCGATGCTTCTTGGCATTGTCTCAGCAACGCTGATCAAGAGTTTGCGCTATCGATTGGCAGGGAAATTCAATAAGCCTTGCGGAACCTACGGTGAACTACTAAATACAGAGGCGGAGTGGACTGCACCCGATTCCAGCACCACCCAGACCGAATGTCGCTACTGGTTAATTTGTCTTGTTTGGTCTTGATGATGGTTAAGAGACTCCGTGGAACCAGCCAGTCGACAGAATTAAAGGATTAGTACAATTAGTCGGGAACATATGTAACTTACTCCTGTGTTAAAAAATTGCACGACAGTCCTACTTGCGTTCGAAGGATCAAGTCTCTACTTTTATACGCTTCAATTTTTTCGAAGACCGTGTTTTTATTACAAGGCAGCGTGAAGAACGAAAGTTTCCCTTGAAATTTTACAAATTTAAACGACTTTACGGAAAGACTCTTTAAAAAATCTTTTTTGCCCGTTCGTTCCAAAGCTTACAAAGAAATGAAAGAAGTTAGACTGTTTTCGTCACGGTTTCGTTGCAACGGTATTACAAGAATATGACAACAATGGGTTGCACGATCTTAAGACTTAAAACTTTAAGGATCGATCGCCTTTCTTAACCCTTTATCTTAAAACAAAAGAGTATTTCTAAGATCGATTTGGAGAAAAAAAGTGTGCGCCAATGAGTTATAAAAGTCACATCCGAGAACTGAACCACGAAGACATGGTGAAGCCTTGTTGGCTCCAACGATCCTGCATCTATAGATTTTCCCATAAAAGGATGTCGAAAAAAAAAAATCGTCGCACTCACTGCCTCAAACACTCTCGTTAAGTCACCATTCAAGGATTCTCACGGCTTCAACACTCTCATCGTTCACTGCTTCAGTCACTCCGCAAGATAAAATGTCGGATACGATTTAACTCTCGACTAAACTAAACTAAACGATGAGTTTCAACCCATCTCAACGCGGCTGTGTTACATTAATTTATAACACAGACACGCTGCAGCGAGTCGTGCTTAACCATCTCTCACGCGGAACACGACTTGACGCTTACATCGTCCTTATATTCATGTAAGACAGAGTTTACAAAACTGAAGGTAAAATATCTGCCCCGCAGCAACCTCAATTCGATGCGTTTCTTTCCCAGATCTACCGAGGCAGCAGTCGAGATTTAACGTTTTGTTTGCAACGTTTCCACGTTGGTTACACGTCGGATTAGACTGGCACAATTTCCGAAGTATACCTTCACGAAGGCGGCGCGGAGTTTCAAGCGGGCCAACGCCAAACTCCCGGTTCTCCCAATTATTGTAAGGATTTGAGTTTCGCGACAAAGCCGCAATCCACCGGAAGCCTCATCCGCTGGGCAGCATTCGCCGGACAATATCTACATTGTCGTTGGCAGGGAGGGCGAACGGTGGGGGTGGTAGCAGCCACGCTGCGGACAAAAGGAGAGGTCGTGATTTGTTAGCGCGACGAGATACGAGAATTGTCCTTCGGATTAACAGCCTGTCGAGTAGTTTTTGTTATCGATCAGCCGCAGCCGCCGGCCAGGCATTTATCAGGCCGAAGTAATTTTCGCGTTCGCCTGTCCTCTAGAAGAGTTTCCATCTTGATTTTTGGTGTAAATGCCGCCTCGCCGCTCGCGATAACTGTTGATTTATCCCCGGCCGAGTAATAAAGATATCGGGCCACGGGAAATTGCAGGGGGTCTCTGGGTTGTTTGTCGCTGGCAAGTTGTTGCCGTACTGCCCTTGGCCACTTTTTCGTCCAACGGGCAAGCGATTATGGCACAGACAAGAGACGAAACAAGGCTGTACATGTTTAAAGAATGTAGAATAAAAATCTTGGCAAATTGAAGCTTTCTGGTCAATTTCTGTGGAATGAACTTAAATCAGGTATGTCGAATTGACGAGGAAAGAGATATTTTACCTCGTAAAAATAATGGCTTTGAAAAAATTATATACAAGAATTACAAAAATCTATAGGATATACAAAAATTTATATACTGCCTTTGAAAAATTTATTTTCCTATTATTTAATTTTACAAGAACTCGTGATTTCATTTGAAAGTTAACTGCTCAAAAAACCGGTCAAAAAATGCACAAATTGAAATGCAGAGGAAAGTAACGAAAACTTAATTCTCTATTTTATTTCATTTTAGAATTTGTTACAATAAATGAACTTGTGGAAGTGAACTACAAATCGCGTATAATAAAACTGACAGATTAGAGAAATTGTCTCTGGACAGAGGCTCAAGTAATAAGTAGAATAGCTTGTTACGAGTTAAGTAACACCGACTTTAGTAGCCATTTGGTTGGACCCGAATCCACGCCGATTTATGGCAATCTTTACTTAGCAAATTCCACGCAGTCGCTCTACGGCACAGAGCCACAAGGGGATTGTTCGAACGTACGAAATTACGCGGCCGTAGCCGGGGCCATTGTCTTTTCCACGCACGTAGAAGTCGCGAGAGAGAGAGAGAGGGAGAGAGAGAGAGAGGGAGAGAGAGAGAGAGACAGAGAACGAGAATCCGCGACGATCTGTAGGGATTCGACCAGAAGGAGATCTGCCAGAGATCACCAGGAGAAGAAGAAAAGAAGAAGAAAAAAATAGGAGAGGAGGACCTCGGTTCTGGATAGATCGAACCTTCGAACGATTCGAAGAGAAGGAAAACGGCCGCAATATGGAATCTGACGGAGACGTTTGTTAAATGACTTCGGTGCCGGTGCAGGCGGATGATAGATGAGGACGCGACTGCTTCTCCTCCGTCGGCCGGTAACCTGGAAAAACTGGCGCCGCCCTTGCACGGAATCCAATAAAACGAGACCACGTGCCAGCAGCTATACACAGGTCTCGATCGGCCGCGTAGGAAATAAAGGATCGAGATAAAACCGCCCCCGACGTGCAGTAACACGTATCGCTCGGCCAACTTGCAGCAGTTTTCGAGCAATTATTTTTACCGTCGACCCGGGACACGCGCGACGGGGGGCCGTTCAGAACGTTTCCCGCGCGCAACTTTCCCGAATCTCGGAATTTCGGACGGAGGATCCCAATCGGATTAATCGATCGATTCGTTTTCATTGCATGCTCGCGCGTCCGGCGTTCGCGAGTTCACGAATCGAAGCGATGAATCGGTTAACAGCGATAGTCCAAAGTCGTTCTTTGCGAGGATATGAAAAATTGGTAAAAAAAAAAAAAAGAAAAAAAACACGAGGAGAAATTGTATTTATCCGGGTGAGGAGGTAAGGGTAGCTAGCGACAGGATTTTTGGTGGAATTTCTTCGGGTTATGGGCGAGCGACGGTTGTTCGTTTTGTTTTACCGCGCACGAGAGAGCACATCGGTAGAAAAGGGGGAAGAAAACGATGGTGAGGAATGGCAGTGCGGTGTAGCGGCAAGACTGGAGAGCAATTCTCTTGACAATTTGGCCTGGCGGTTCGCCAGCGGAGGCCAGTCGATTCAACTAATCTAAGTTGCTTAGCACGACTTCGTTCATCTCCTTCCACCGTTGCCTCTGCCACCGCCAACCCCCTCTGGCCAACCCTCGCTACTTCGACTTGTTAGCTCTGCGTCTATCCTCCCTCTCTTACTTCTCTCTCTCTCTCTCTTCCTCCCTCTCTTTGCCTCTCCTCGAGACTTGCTTTTGTTTCACGCTGTCTCTCCCGTTCCCTCTGTTATTCTCCTTCCTCGCACGCCACGAAGAACCCCGCCCCAGCTATGAATACAAATGCATCGATAGAAAAGTATTCGCGCGCGTGTATCATACCCTTTCGCGGTTTCCCGGTATCGTGACCCTCCTATGGAAATTACTGCTGTTACTTCGTTCCTTCTCGCAGTTGTTTCTCCCTTCTTCCGCTTTATGTCTCGAAGCGTTTCTTCCATTTAATGATTTAGAACGATTAAGTGTACGGTCACGATGGGTGCGTGTGCAAAGTATCGAAGTGCAGCAGATTCTCCGTGATTATTTCTTCTCGTTCAACTAAATGCACTTTTTATCATGTACGCGCGTATGTGTGAATGAACGACTTGTGTTCTTCACGTAAAATCACCTTCTATTCGGTTGTGCCACTAATATTGGGATAATACACCCTGTATATATATTTCTGAATTAATCAGTCGTTGATTAAGCATGCGCATATATACATTGTGGCAAAATTTCTAGATTTTTTAGTTGATTAGATTATTAATATTGGTGTTTAAAAATTTACAGCAAAGAAGAAATAAAAAGGAGCCAAATCGGATTTGCTCTTTCTTATTTCTTCACACACCTTCTCGTTCTTCTCATCACACTAGACTAATGAGTAGCTGAGAATTACTAGGAGCTACTAACTCCTAAGAGTCGCGATCGCCGAAGGAATTTGCTTTTAATGATCGATTCGAACGGCGGTTGGAAACTCGAGAGGCTCGTAAAACTGGGGAACGACTGCAGGGAACAGGCTGCAGTTCATTAGGAAACGAGGGGGGACATTACGACGCCTGACGCGCAGCGCAACGCGCCGCGACTCGGCGTAACGCACATCACCGGCGCGGCATAGCTAATTGAAAGCAGATTCACGAGTTAGTGCAGGTGCGTGCTCAAAAGGTGATACGTCGGTGGTATGCCGACGTAACACGATACCAGGGAAGAGGTGAACTCGCTCGGTGTTTCGCAGTCCCTGCGCACTTTAAGGCACCCTCCTCCTCCGTGTCACGAGCTGGAGGCCCGCTCCGCCACGCCGCTTCTCTCGCCACGGCAACGTCCCAAGTCCCGCTACGATGCCCAAGAGGTGGCTCACAACTGTTATAACTCGAATAAGTTTGTAACCAAGATCTCGCTTGAGCCACGCCTCTTACCACCCCTAGCCACCCCCCACCTTCGTCGACGTGCCACCGTCGAGAGCTCGTAACTCGTGGCAAAACGCAATTCCTCGAAACGTAATTGCCTGCCGCGTGGAATTGCCTTCGCCCTCTCGTTTCACTCGTCGACTTGACGATCTGCCTCGCCGACTCGCCATTCAGCTTTGGATTATTTTTCGAAACAGCCGCTGCGAGGGCTGAAGTGTGCTGAAGGAATATTAAATGGTTATTCGGTTGGCGATCGCCAAAACGTGGTTTCAGCAAAGGGAGCGGTGTTAATTGAGGGTGGAAGATTGGCTTGGGAATGGTGAGTTGTAAATTGTCGTTGGTAGCGACGGTACACCCTCGTTTAAAAATCTTGGGACAGGTACACGCGATAAAAGAATCTTCGAGCGTTAATGAAATTTATGAATATAGCTCATGATTTACGATTAGAAATCTCTGTCAGTCAAACACGCATATGTATGCCTTCGTGAATTGATCTCTAAATTTTTCATTTCGCTCTGAAGAACAGCCGACGTACGTAACAATACATAATAATATATTTCATTTTAAAGTTTGGAGAACAAAAAATCGTGTGTATTAATTCATCTCCATTCATAGTGATCACGTTCTCTTGCAGGGATCAAATACACAGATAGGCGTGCAATTAAAGTATCTGTATTTTAATTTTGGAAACGTATACAACAAAAAGTAGATTTCACTGTATTACTTACCAAAACAACGAGTTAATAAATGAGCGTGTCGAACCGAAAATTAAACTCTTATATCTAGGTGCATACATTAGTAACCCGAATTTTTAACTTGTCTTGCACACGAAGTTTCACATCTTTGTACATCTCTGAATCTAAAAGACTCTGATCTTACGACGCTTTCATCGAGACACAGAATTATTTTTGAACGCATCCATCGTGTGTTCAGCCGCCACGTTATTGACGAAGGGTACAGCCGTTGTCGTTCACGAGAACTCGCATCTTAACCGAGAAACTTTCGCAGCTGTTCCTCTCCGCATCGGCGACATTTTCACCGGCGTTTCGTCGCCGTTTCGTCGAAATACCGCGAGTATTGAATTTTTGCCGGCGAACGCGCGTAGCGAGCCCCGCTTTAATGGGCCGGCCAGCGCGAAAATATTCGCCAACCAGAAGGGGACAAGAGACAGAACTCGCGTCTTCTTTAATTAACTGCGCTAATGAAAATGCCCGTTGACGGCAGATGTCAGGAATTCCGATAGGTCAACGAACTTCCGTCGGACGGCAGCCATCCCGACCGAAGCGCGGGCGCGAAATTATTCCGCGCGAGGATAAATAATGATCCTAAACGTCTTGTTTGGCGCGCGCGTGCGCGCGC
>CAJDYZ010008276.1:137414-149100 GCA_903986555.1 Heterotrigona itama
ATATTGAAAATAGCATATCTTTTAAAATGTTTTTTAATAATTTTTTATTGAATTATTGAAACAAATGAAATTTCAAATGGTGCTGAGTGGTTAAGATACAACTATTAACTTTCTACATCGTATATCAATAATTTGTTGTTATATATCTTAAATAATTGGATGCTTAAATCAATGCATAAATCAATAGTTACGATTTATTTATTATTTTATAATAAATGATACTCGTTGAGAATACAGTAAGAGATTTTTTTGTATTTATCCATTTATATCCAATTTAAAATAAAAACTTTTGCATTATAAAGAGAACGAACCGTACAAATTTATTTGTTTCTAAATATATTTTAGAAATATCAAAAGTATTAAAACTTCTAAATATTTAAAAAATTTGTATGCTTCCTTCTCAACGAATATAATTGTCACAACAATGAGCAATACTTAAATATTAATCTGTGATACATCGACTTTTACTATTTGTTTCTTTATCCGTACGTATATATGTTTCGTGTGCACGTGTATATATTGTAAAACTGTCAACTAACTATTGATTTGTAACAAGACGAAACAAATGTACGAGACAATCTTAGCTGTTAGCTAATGCCAAAGTTAATTGTAAATTTATGCATTGTATCAATTACTGTTCGCAAAATGGTTGGATTTTTAAATGATTCTCGGTATCTCGGTATATTTTGAGAATGACAAATGCTATTTGTATATATGTAAATAAACTGTTACGATATCTATTATACAAAACGTGTCATGTTCCATTAAGTTGTATAAAAATTTAAAAGTATAGAACAAATATGTATTTGAATTTCGCGTTACTGCAGTTCTACTTGAGACGGAACACAGAGACGTGTGTACACAAGAGATCGTATTGATGATGATAATAGGACATGTAACATGTAAATGAGACAGTTGGAAGATGCTGAAAATAACTTAATGCGTTCCTTGGACGTATACAAAGTGTGTGTTACCATCGTTAATTGTTAACATCGTGCTTTGAGTTGCAAAAGTACAGTGAGAAAAAAAATGAATTGGTATCAAATAGCTAATATGATTTGTATCGTAAAATGTGTAATATTGGCGACAACTAGTAAGTTCAATTATTCTTACATTTTGATTTATTACGTTGTTTTGTAACAAGAATATATTTTCAGTTCCACTTATTGCTGGACGCTTTGGCTATCGTAAACGCGGTACGTATAATGTGTATATTTCTAACAACGTTTTTATTTTGCAATCGATGCAATATATTTCAGATCAGCATACTTGGGCTCGAAACTTCAAATTGTGTGATGGAAAATTGCAGTCCCCGATATCCATATCGTCGTTTAAATCGATAACTCTTCCACTGCCTGCGCTTGAGATAATTGGGTATCGTGATTTTTTGCCCAGTCCATTGTATCTAAAGAACAATGGTCATTCAGGTATTACGATTGAATTTAACTCTAAGATGATATTTGATAATATTTCTCTCTTTTCAGTCGTAGTGAATGTAAAGAATCATTTAAGAAAAAGGTTGCCTTATATATTTGGAGGATCGCTCGACATAAATCAAGAATATGAAATAGATCATTTGCACTTTCATTGGGGTGCAAAAAATAACAGGGGATCTGAGCATGTGTTGAATGGTATTAGGTAAAACAGCATAAAATATGCGAGAAGAACATACAAGTGACAGAGGAAGAAACGTTATTATCTTTCACTTAATTTTTTCATGCGTTCCCTAGGTATCCTATGGAAATGCATATAGTTCATAGAAATAGGATTTATTCAAATTTGTCCAATGCATTAAATCACAAAAATGGTCTTGTAGTTTTAGGGATCTTCTTCCAAGTAAGTCCTCGTGGAATAAATTTTCATTTTTCGGGGCATTATTCTATTTAAAGTTTATTATATTTAGTTGCAGGAAGAAGATAACGAATCGTTGTATTCTATCATAAATCACTTGACAAGCGTGCGATGGTTAAATAAGGAAATAAAATTAAACACATCTGTAACACTGGCTTCGTTGCTACCCAAAAATACAGATGTATTTTATAGCTATAAGGGTTCCTTGACTACACCTCCGTGTAACGAGGTAGTTACATGGATAATTTTTTCAACGCCTGTACCAATATCTTTCTTACAGGTCAAGCATCCTTTCGATTCGCACCTTAAATTTCAATTAATATCTTTTTCTGCAGAGATTTTCTCCTTTATTTGTACTTATTTCTACGTGTGTTGTTTGTTCGCAGTTAAATAAATTTAGATTACTTTCCGGTGGAAATAAATTGATAGCTGATAATTACAGAAAATTACAAAATATCGGACTCAGAAAAGTGTACGTTAGGAAGTTAAATCCACGTTTATTTGCGAAATATAACGAAACGATTTTTAACGTCGCGGATTTGGACTGGTTTTGGCACTAAATAAATTTCCAGATTGAACTAATTTTGTGCTTTCGACACTTTCGTATTTAAGCAAAATAAAGTGTGATGCATTTTTTCATCGAGCTAAAATGAAAGATAAAATATATTTCAAATTAACCGTATTCGGACACGAGTAGTTCTCAATACCTTAATACCTATTGCCATGGAGGATAAAAAATATATCGATTGGAATAACTAAAAAAAGTACAGTGTTTAATTTCAAGAGATAAAATCTCTTTCTTAACTTCCTGTAGCTTTCTAGGCATTCTTATCTATTGTTCGAAAAGAATGACTTTGTATAGTGAGTCATTCTCAAGTTATTAAAAAAAAAAAGCATGGACAGCGAATAACTCGTCGAGTGTACTCGTTTAAAAAAGGCGGGAACTTTCTGTCATGCCTGATACGCACGTACTTGAGTAGTCGCGTGGATCAGTTTGAACCTATCCGTGTAACTTTAATACGCATTGATCTAACGAAGTGACGAACAACTGGAGAATATGACGATAGAGCTGATAAGATCGAATTTAATCGGAAGCCGTTACACTTTTTGACAATGTCGTCGTTCAAATTGCAGAGGATTTGAAACCAATCTATGTTGACGTACACGCAAGAATCGTCTTTTGAGAAATTCGAAGAGCAGACCAGTGCAACGTGACAGTGTGGTTTATTTTAAACGAGAAATTCTAAAGTATCAACGATGACAATAGCTGAAAACATTTCGTGACGATAATCGAAAATCATTTCGTAGCCTCTTACATCGTACCGTATGCTGCTACAGGATATACACATATGAATTCCTACATCTAGGTTATGCGGCACTTATTTATCGATCGATTTTACTTCTTCCGTACCTGACCCGTTTGTTATTTACACGGATTCAGGACACGGAGAATTCGTCGCAATTCGCCTGTCATCGTGGACTAAAGATATCTTTTTAACAAAAACTATTCGTTTCGCAAAGTAAGAATCGAAGATGGTCTTCGAGTCGATCGTTGCTGAACTTTTAAACAAAATATTGGGGGAGTACATTCAAAATTTGGATTACTCGCAATTAAAACTGAGCTTATGGGGAGGTAAGCATCGTTACGAATTGTCACGAGAGAAATTATTTTAAAAGTTACGGAGCATTTCATGTATGTACGGCGATATAAGGTATGGCGAGGAATGTGTTTCTACATGATTGAAAAGTTTTGATAAGATCTCGGGGGAAATTTAGAAAAATAAAATTTGCGATAATAACGCTTAATGCACCGGGCATAGCCTTCGAATATTTCATAAATGTATATACATGGATGTATTATTAGTAGGTCGACGTGAGATCAGCTTCTATTTATGCTACGATCTCTTCGTCCTTATCGCTTTATCGCTTACGAATGATGCGTTGAATTACGTATACATATATACATGCACGGCGACTCCCACTAACGAACATCCTGTAACTGCTTTCCGGCGGTATATTTAAAATGACAGTTGCCTGTAAGAAATTATCGATATATGTGAAATACGTGTTATTATTATTTATTAGAACTATCGTTATAAAAGTTTTATAAGTAATTGTGCAATTTTGTTTATTTTAACACGATCGAATCCGCCGATATGATTGATTTCAGACTTTTCGTTTCTTTACAAATGCTTAAAATATACGGTCTACAAATTTTTTAACGTTCTTAAATACTGCAATTTATAGCATTTCTGAGAAGAAAAGTATCTTCGCTCGCATCTAGCCGCTGCGTGATGTAAAAGCAGAATAAAATGAACGATGCTCTTTGAAAGTAGAGGCTTCAAGCTGTAAAATTTTAGCGAGTTCGATTTTATCGTTTTACGATTTTGTTTTTTTTACAAAATTATAACAGTTTGAACGTTCAAGTTCCCGAATATTAATGGGAGTCACTGTACACATATATTTCTGTACGTTGTATGTAACGTGACAAAGTTAACGCTAAAATAAAAAATAATAATTTACGCCATCGCTTTAAAATTGCCTTATTTGGAATATTTTTGACTAGAATATTTTTATTATTTTCGGCGTATAGTTGCTATTTGAATTATTTCAATATTTTAATCGCGTTATTGGTATTTTGTAGAGTTTCAAACGTTTAAATCTATTTATCGTCGTTGTTATATTATTATTACGCGTATACGTAAGATTTTATTCTTACAAGTACGATAAAAAGAATCCTCATAGTTGCAATTGTGCATTTTCCTTTTACAAACCTTGTGGATAATTCAAACTTTGTGATTCATTTCTACTTCTTCGTAAAAATCATTCGATTCTTTTACATTTTTCAAATTTAATCACATGTATACGAGATTGATGAAAAATTAATTTTACGATCTTTCACGATGCTTCATTTTCAATGTGTATTGCAGTATTTTGTTAGACATACGTACATACGTACGTACGTACGTACGTACATTTGCTTTCATAAATGAAAATGTAATTTTTATTTTATATGAAAACACATTTTATATTTCTCTTCTTTTAGGAGATGTAGTACTGACAGATTTGTTAATAAAAGAAACTGCGTTAGATGTGTTGGATCTACCCGTTAGATTGGAATATGGAAGATTAGGTTTGTAAATCAAACGTGTCTGTTCGACGAATAATCGTTCTAATCTTTTGTCTTCCTTCCTCAGGGAAACTTATATTAAAAATACCGTTCAAAGATATGTGGAACGGACAAATCGATGCAATAGTCGAGGAATTATTTGTGCTTGTGGTACCTTCAACCCAGGTTGCGTACGATGCAGAGAAAGAAGCAAAAATACACCTTGAAGCAAAACGCGCAGAGCTTGCGAGAGTTGAGAGAAAGAAACAGTTAGCAGATACCAAGTGTAACAAAATATTTCATTGAGTAATTTTAATGATTTTGTATTTTTTAATTGTACGGTTGAAGCAGTCGTCGTTTCATTTGTTGTTCAGCACAAGAAAAACTAGATGATTCGATGGTTGAAAAACTGGTTGCTCGTATGATAAAGAACATTCACATTGAAATAAAAAAGATACATGTGAGATACGAAGATCATATTTCATTTAAAGATCATCCCTTCTCAGTTGGGTTTACATTAAGTACATTTACTTTGGAAAGTTGTACAGATTCTTGGGAGACAACAGGAAACTTGAAAGATATGTACGCCATTCCACAAATTTACAAGGTAAGCCTGTGAAATGCCGTGGAGAAGAAACAATGCTGCAAAGATTTTGCAGACTGAGACATATTTTTTTCCAGCTATGCACGTTAGATGGTTTGGCAGTGTATCTCAATACAACTGCGGAACAATTTAGTAACACGCAGTCGGACTATTTAAATCTGTTTTACAATGGAATTGCAACCACGGATTACAATCCACTTGGTTATCAGTACTGTAAGCGGATAGAATTAATTTAATTTGTCACGTAAATCTTATAATTTAGAGTTTCTTTGTAATCGTTTCTTCATATTTATTTAGTATTGGGTCCGATAAATGTCAATGCGAAATTAAAATTAAATCCAAAGCCAGAAACGGATGGAAGTAACTATACAATTCCAAAGGTGTGGTTAGACATGGAAATGCAAAAATTAAGAATAGGGTTGGAGAGAAAACAATATCATACTCTCGTACAATTAGGAGAGGGTTTAGATCAAGCTCAAAAGGCAGCACCATATAGAAAATATAGGCCAAATTTAACATCGTACAGGGGCCATTATAAAGAATGGTAATAAAGTTATTCCAAACAATTTCTATATGATAAATGGAAGTGAAAGAATGATCTTTGTACAAGTTCTTTGTTCATTCTCAGGTGGAGATTTGCGTACACTTGTGTCTTGGAAGAGACAGTTCGTAGAAAACGCAAAAATTGGGATTGGAATCATATGAAAGAACACCGGGATATGTGTCGCACTTACGCCGATGCTTATCAAACGAAACTAACGACTAAGAAAGTCGTGCACGAAACAGAAGATGTCCTTACTAATTGTGAAAAAAGATTGGACATTTTTAATTTGGTCATCATAAGGCAGAAGATCGAAATGGAAGTTAGTTGACGGATAAAAGATAAAAAACGTATTAACCGATAAAAGAACGTATATATTTTTCAATGTTTGCTATAACGAGTTTGTTTTTCATTTTTACTTCAAAGGTAGAAAGATTGGCGGAAAAAGAAAGAAGTCTGAAAGCGAAACGAGGTTGGTTCGGTTTCTTATGGTCCAGTACGCAGGCAGAGGAAACGCAAGAATTGAATTCTGCAGCTGCTATAAGTAATAATCTCGACTTCTATTGTATACTATTTATATACTTAAATTACTATCGAGTAAGTTTTTTTATTTGTCTGTATTTAATTTTCGTTCAAATATTCATCTTAGTGAAGAAATTTAGCGAGGCAATGACACCGCAAGAGAAGGAAAAGTTGTACAGAGCAATCGACTATCAAGAAAATAGTGCGCCAGCCCATTATCCTGAAACATACGAGATGATTGATACGCGATTTCTTTTACACGAACTACAAATTATAATTTTAGATACGGATAAAGAGCATCCTTGTGTCCTAGACCTTCAACTTCACAGTGTTGAGGCAGGTTTTAAGTCGAGACCATCTGCCAATGCTATTTTGTATGTGTGTGTTTTATTACAGAAAAGAAAAAGAAAAAAGATAGTAAAGAAAAGGAAAAGAAAGAATTAGTATAAAAAACGTGAATTGTTGTATTTTAACGTTTTAACATTTTCCTTCTCGCAGAGTTACAGTATCAATTAACGAGATGAAATTATTAGGAACGAAACAAGATGAACATATTCCTTCACTTTTCAATTCGCATCAGCATGGCGCGGATAACGTTTTACTGTCGGTGTCGTACGAAAAGAATCCTCTCGATAAATTATGCGGTGATCGTATCGTAGTAAGATCGAAATCTGTGGATATTATTTACGATGCACAGACAGTAATCGAATTGGTTAACTTGTTTAAAGTACAAAATTCATCAACTTTGAACAAGTAAGAACATTATTCTCTTCTCTACTTTGTATTTTAACAACTGCTTTGTAATAATTCGTTATCTTTACGCATAGTCTGCAAGCAGTTGCTGCGGAACGATTGGAAGATTTGAAAGAAATGTCGGCTTTAGGTTTGGAACATGCTATTCAAAAGCATTCAGTGTTAGACATACAGGTAAAAATTCACTTTACGATAGGCATTCGTTGTGACAAGCAAAACTTAACTAATCTAATAAAAATATACGATTATTTAACAGGTTAATATGCAAGCTTCTCAGTTAATCATACCGCATGATGGATTTTATGATAACACAAAATCGTTATTAGTTGTGAATCTTGGTAGTTTGCAAATACATTCTTTGGAAAAGCCAAAAGGTGACGACAAGGCAAACGTGTCTGTTAAACAATTGATCAGTATGGGCAAAAGCGAAGAAGATGTGTTATCGCATCTTAGGGAATATAGTTATGATAAATTTGTTTTAAAGATAGCCGATTTTCAAGTATGTGTATTTTTAATTTTTGAAATGTTAAATGCCTTGACGTTGATGGATTTACCCACGTCTGTTAACTGTAATGTAAAACTGTAATGCAGGTATTAGTTTCATTACCGGGTGAAGAATGGCGCGCAATATTGTCAAACGTGGATGATTCTGTGACATTGTTGCATCCGACAACACTCGAAATCCAATTTCATAAGTGTTTAGTAATGGACGATCCTTTACTTCCAAAGTTCAGATTAATCGGGCAATTACCATCGGTTGTTGTTAATTTAACAGGTTGAAGAAAGAATTTCATTTTAACGAGTAATATATATCAATGATGCACGCGATATAATCCCCTTTAATTTTCTTAGACATTCGTCTGTTACAAGCTCTTTCTATCGCTCAGAGCATACCACAGCCAAAGGAAGAAGAACCAACAGACCAGAAAGCATCCTTGGTACATTTTGCGTTATATGTCGAATATTAGCGAGTTAAGTGTTCTATCCTTACGATTACGAAATACTTTTTTTTTTTTTTTACAGAGCAAATCTGTTTCGCAATTATCTTTACTGAAAGATTTAACCACTACTATTGCTGAGAAGAAGAAAGAAGAGTCTGCTGTAACTTCAGTAAAACAGATGATCGATATGGAGATGAAATTTGAAATGAAAGGTAACGAATGACGTTTTATGGACAATTATTCATTCAATTTACAATTGTGTCGTCTATTACAGAATTCGCGATACAAGTTTCGTCCCAAAAAGGCAGTGAAGTAATACCGTTTGTAAAATTCGAGATATTGCAGTTAGAAGCAGAGATGGTACAACGAACTTACGATCGAGAGATATCATTAAGACTAGGCGGCGTTCAAGTTAAGCAACATTACAGTCAAAGAGAAATATTTATGATAAACACTCCTATGCTGTCAGGTAGACACGAATATTTGATAACGGTACAGTACATAAATGTAAGTAAAACATAAACTTATACGATTGCGTGAATTATATTATTCGCTGGATGTAATTTAACTCCGTTACGTTTACGTTTCAGGTGAATAAACGATCTCCTGAATTTAAAACAAAGCATGGATCTGTTCTTCAATTGCTAAAATTAGAATTTACAACGTTAGACGTTTTATTACATCAGGAAGCTCTTATAAATCTTCTTCAATTTATATCATACGTTCAGGTAGAAGGACAAATTTTGTGCGTAAGCAAAGAATATAAATTACAATACTCTTGTATATTTGAATTGTAGGATCAAATGAACGTCATAGCAAACGATAAACTCAAGAAACAGCCTGCTTTGCGTCCACGGCCTAGTCATTTGGTTTCCATTCAAGAAGAAACTTCTACGTTCTTGAAGGAACAAATTCAAAAGCAAAAATTTAGATCAACGACGCGTAAATATATTTTTATATGTTTTTTATACCTGCCAGAGTTGTAATTGTTACAACTCTGCATCGTATAATTTTACATGTACGTTTAGGACGAAGGAGAACAGCGATAGAACACGTAGATTTGAAAGTTCAAGCAAAAGTTGGGACCATCTGTATGAAGATCACTAGCGATTGCAGACAAATCACTGCACTTTATGTCGATGGTATCACCGCTGGATTTGTAATGAAAGCTTCCTACTCTCAAACAAACATTAATTTATCTTCCATTAGTATTAAAGATCTTAACGAAGCGTCGATTTATAGGGATGTAAGATTTCATTTTCTTGTACTCTTCTTTCCTGTTGTCTTGAATGTTGCACGTGCAACTTGCTACGCAGTTGTTCATTTGTCATCAATATCAATTAATTATTGTTTGGCGTTTGGTAGATCGTATCGGTGACGGAAGATACTGAATCTCTGCAAATCCAGGCTATAATGTATAACATTGAACCGTCGGAAATTGATAAAAATAATATGTCTATTACGGTTGTTATGGGTTGCTATCGTATCGTCTTTTTGAATATATTTGTTACCAGTATAATGGTAAGAAAAAAAAAAAATAATTTATATATTTTTCAGCACGTAGATAGTATGAAAATAGATTTTTGATCTTTCAGAGTTTCTTAAACAATTTTCAAACGGCTCAACAAGCTATAAAGGATGCGTCAGCAGCAGCCGCAGAAGCCGCGAGGACAAATATTAAAGACGTTAAAGAAAGCGCAACGCGTATTGGACTCGCTATAAAAATTAAGGTACGTAAAAATAATTCGAATCGTATTTTAATCTTAACGTATTAAACTTTTTACATTATGTAAAATATGTCTACGTTATTGTGTCTAGGCTCCAGTTATATACGTACCAATGCATTCAAAAAGTGATCATTGTTTGACGTTAGATATGGGTAATCTTACTGTATGTAACGTTTTTAAGAAATTGGAAGTTACAAATGACAGCGGAGATTGCCCTATTATCGATGAAATGAGAGTCGAGTTGCAAAATTTGAAATTATCCCGGTAACAGTTCGTTACTTAGAATTACTTAATCTGTGATAACATTTACTAATTATAATCGCGTTTACTCAATGTAATTAAGTTAATTTCACTCCAACAGGGTAAGATTAAATGTAAAAAAGTTTGCGATTGAAAATGAAATATTGTTGTTGGAACCAGTTAGTTTTACACTGCTCGTTAAACGTAATTTATCTACTGCCTGGTTCACCTCTATACCAGATATTGACATGTCGGGCAGATTAAATAAAATTAACATATTAATAAGTAAAGAGGACTATGAAACTGCAATGAAAGTATTGGAAAAGAATTTAGGCGAGACAGCCGAAGATAAAAGATTTACGGCAAGCGTAAATCAATCCGAAAAGAAGTTAGAAGTAGAAGTTTTGCAACATCATCATCAAAGTGGTAAGAGTAAACAATTTGTTTTTGTATTTCTAGTTAAGAAATTAAGAAATTACGTACTCATCGTACGTCTCAATTCATTTGAGCAGACAAATTTGTAAGAGCTACTGCAGAAGATACGGAAGATGCAAACTTGCAAGAACAAATACATGTGCACACGTCTATCAAATTTGAGTTTGTTATGGACAGCCTTGTGATTACCTTATTCACAGGAGGTTCAAAAATGGTAATTCCAATGAAATATCGTGCTATACGATTGTATCGTTGTCCGAGCATATAAATTAATTATCTAAATTAATTAAAGTTGCAGTCACAAAGTTCTCTGCTTCATCCACCAGAGAACGGACTAGCGAAATTTTGTCTAACTCATTTCGCCTTGAAAGGTCGAATATTTGCCGATGGATTAATGGCAACTTCAATTCTCCTTATGAACTGTACCTTAGATGATATACGTCAGAGCAGACAAGGTTCTCTTGTAAGAATTATGGAAAGAACTACTGCGATACCTTCTATGGACGACGTGGAGAAAGAATCGAAACCCATTCGTAGCATGTTAGACATGACTGTTAGACAGAGTTCAAACGATACGTTCGGTAAGTTGAAAAATTCATTTTTTAACCGACGTAAAGTTCATTCTCAGTTTTACTCAAGAGTTTTGCAATTCTCGTTTTCAGTTGACATTCGAGTTTTTTCATTTAGCATTATCGTATCGCTTGACTACCTAATGAAAGTAAAGGATTTTTTTACCGTCGACGAACCACCGACGAATAAATCAGTGCCCCAGCAGCACGTACCAAAAAATCAAAGCGAATCGGCAGTTAAAAAGAAACAAGTTACATCGCCTACTAAAAAAATGTTTACGATTAATATACACGTTGAGAAACCAGATATTATCCTGTTAGAAGACATGGATGACATAAATTCCAATTGCATCATATTAAATGTGATATCTACTTTTCATTTTTTTTTTTTTTT
>CAJDYZ010008284.1:28326-47150 GCA_903986555.1 Heterotrigona itama
TGTCGTTATTATCGTTATTACATCACTGTATCAAAAGATTAATCAACTAACGAAATTCTTACAAACGTTTGAACTTCATCGTTGCAACGATTCGCATTGTAAAGATTATCCACTAATTTAAAAGGAAACACGGTCATTCGGTGGTGTTATGTCGAATTATTAAGGAAAATTTATTTTCAATATAATACAAAAAGTCGGTCGACTTTCTGCTTTGACGTTGAAATTTAAAAAGCAATTCGAGAACTGGAGTTGATCGATCGAAAGATCGATACTGCCTACATTGGACATTTTATACACATCTTGTATGTGTGCTTGCATCTTCGAAAATTTCACGCAAATGCACGGGGAATCTAGTTGCAAGCGTGCAAGCGAGATTCCGAGTGCTTAGCTGTTAACGTGGCAACGACCCGCATCGAAGTGTCGCATCGTCTCAAGTTTGAAATTCAATGACCCCGTTAAGCGGGATCGGTCTCGCGGCGATAATTTATCGATCGGAATTAAACAGGAGCTGCTGGCGAGCGGTTGGCGGGAGTATTTCCGAAAGAATAGAGCCAGGATCGAAATATAGAAACGAAATGAGAATGGTGAATGTTACGGGGATTACGGAGATTGCGGCTCGAAAAGGATTATTCAGATTAGCCGGTAAAATATTCCGAACGAAAGATTTGCCCTCCGACGACGACCCCGTCAGGATTTATGCACCTAACAATTAACCTAACCTCCGCCTGGCCCGTTCAGACTGACACCACGAATGAATTGCCCCTGCGATACGCCTTGCCGAGAGAGTGGCAAAGTCCTTTATCGCAGCCGAAGGGACGAGAATTTTTTCCAAAAATTTGTCTACTTCGTGCCTGCCTCGGTAAAAGATTTCAAGGATCGGGAGTAGAACGGATTACGAAAGGTAAAAAACCGTGAAATGAATGTGAATCGTTTGCATTGTATCTGTTTGGTAGAAAAATATTAACGCTGCTTCGTTGTTTCCAGGCTACAGATAATTGATGAAATAAACGTGTTATCGACAAAGCTCTCCGTCGAATTCTTTCCCCGTAAAACCGTTGGCAAACGAACGAATAGGATTTCGTTATTCGTTTGATGTTTCACGAAGAAGCGTTTCTGTAGTACGAAAACGACGAGAGCTGCTTGCATTTTATAAACTATTCCGAAATATATATTTCGCTGGAACGACAAGGGCAAATTTTTATATACAGAAGTATAACGACAATTTTACATTTAGATTTTCGCTCGAGAAACATTAACCGTAAAACGGGGTGTTTAATATTTTTTATTCCAATATTCTAACAAAACTGCTGAAATCCAGAACTGAACTGGAACGAAATATCTTTTTTCAAGCTTTGTTTGCTTTTTGGAATTCCATGTGGTTCCAAACGGACGTCTAACAATAAAATAGCTGTTGCTAACCTTTCTCCTCTCATCCTTCAAAAACTTTCACACAAGTCTCTCTTATCTTAAGTCAAAACTCTATAACTTTGTTTGTCGTGCCACTCCTTTTTTTTTCGGTGTTTTCTGCCGCTATCTATAATATTATTTTTCGCGTACCTGCAGCGTGTTAGGATCTGAAATTTAATATTTGCGGAAAGCTCAAGAGAAGCTTTTCCTCCTAACTCCCCAATTTCGGATTCCTAAGGATATAAGCATATGTGATATTTGTGGTGAGCACAATCCGTCACATAGGTACTATTGATCTGTCCCAAATTCTTCACCGCAAGAAATAGCGTCGACGTCCGTTGAAAAAAAGAAGAAAATGTACTTCTTCACTACAACTGGTCTACTTAAGTATTTATAACACTATCTCTTGCATCCTCGTATAACGAATGAACAAATAAACAAATAATGAAATACGTTTTAGAGCCGTTAGCAAGGATCGAATGGAACAGCAGACATTGCAATCCCCGAAAAAGAATGAAAATGAAATAACCCCGCAGTCTGGCGTGCCTGCGAGCTAATTCACAAAAAAAAAAAAGCCGCCATGCAGAGCCGCGTTAACAAACCCGAAATGAAACAATTCGTTGGGGCGTAGATCTATGCACGAAAGCGATTAAAAAGCAGCGAAAGGTTAAATTAACCGGCGACGTCCAGGTCTACCAAGTTGCCAGCGCGCGTACATGTATTGGAAACGTGACTATGCCGGCTCACGATTTGCACATACTGGCTGGCTAGCTGGAAATCGCGAAATGCCGAGCATAGTTGTCGCGGTCAGATTTACAGCGTACTTTCTACGATTATGGTAGACGCGTGGTATGCACGCCCTCGAACAATCCCGATTCTCGGCCGATTCCGGTTCGTTCCTCCTCCAGATCGTTGTTCCCGTTTCTTTCTTCGCCGCGCCGCCTCGCGTCTTGCGTACGCCTCGCAATTCACAAGCGTGCACGTTTGCGATCCTCGTGTCATCACGAGCGTTAAATATTAATTCCCCGGCATCTGGGAATCAAGTCTCGCCGCTCAGAGACCTCGAGACAGAGGTTTTCTCGCGTTCGAGCTGCTAAATTCGTGGTGGACCGGCGGTTAAAAGCGCTCGTCAACCGACGTAGATGATTCTCTCTTCGCACTCGGGCATCCCGAACCAGGTTCTGGAGAATTTGAAGATCGTAATATTAAGTGGACGAGAGAGAGAGAGAGAGAGAAGAAAGAAGAAGAAAAAAAAAAGAATACGAAAAAGGAAGAAAGAATTTCGTTCTTCGTAGAACATTTCCGTCGATCGTCGAAATTGAGAAAGTTGGCAGAATTGCTCAAATTAGACGAAATGCCTGGCATACTTGATGTTACGTAAAAGTCTAGAACTTAAGGGGCCGCGTTCCAGGCGCGGTGGATTGCCAGCTGGATGTTAGAGATTAAATACTTCCGGTAAATTAATACTTCCCTGATGGTATTAATGCGTCGATCTGCGTGAATTACACACTCGCCGTACGCTCCGCAGGCTCGGAAACGTCTGGAAAACTGAGCTGTTGATCTCGCTTTATTCTCGTCTATCCACTTCTGCAGAGGTGGCAACGTGGGTTGCCACAAGCCGAAACTTTGCAAACGAAAGCGTCTCACGTCTCGAGATCCATTCGTAGATCCTTCCAACTGGCGCGTTGTTTGAACATTTTCGCCGGATCCTCCCGCGGGACGTTGGAATATTGATCGATCGCTCCATAGACGAAATGTGCTTTACATTCGAGCAGCCGTGCTTTCGCTTTTCGATCGTTAAATCCATTACGAGCACCGGATATATATATATATATGCCATCTATCGACGTATTGGAGTAATCACATGTTAAAAATACATAATACTTTTCTATTCTATTCGACAATAAAAAATCTTCTACTCGATCAATGACTGTAGGTTATAACTGTTAAAAGAAATTCTTAAAAATTTAAGGTTAAAGTTTATTTAAAAAAAAAAGACCCTTGTCAAAAAATGTTAGCAGGAAATTCAGAAAAGATTCGACAAAATATAAATGTTTATACGATAAGAAAGTAGTTTTTTTTTTATCTATTGCAAATCAGAAAAGACTAGCTACAGATACAACTGTTAATCTCTTAAATATTTGAGGTTAGGTTTGTTTGTAAGAGTTAAACTTCGGTTTAAAAAACTTTCTAGAAAGTTACCGGGAAATTCAGAAAAGATTCGACATTTAGAGTGGCATTTATACGATAAGAAATTATTGTAATAAAAACTCTTTCTTAACAGCTACAGATCATAATTTAAGTTGATCTCTCAAAAATTTAAGATTAAATTTTTGTTTCGAAGATTAAAGTTTGTTAGAAAAAAAAAAAGAACATTCTAGGCCCTTTTTAAAAACGTTAGCAGGGAATTAAAAAAAAAGATTCTATCTCAAAACGGATCAACGGAAAATTCGGATTCGATGTGTACACTTCTAGCATGGAGTCCCGCGTTCAGCGGAGCGAACGATTGATAATAGTTTAAATTCGCTTCTACGCTTATTGCCCCGGAGATATTGATAATGCGTGAAAAATGAACGACACGGGCCCCGGAGGAATTTAATACTCGTTGCGCAGACGATGGAACGCGTTCATTAAACGATCAGGTTTATGACGCGTTCTCTTTGTCGCGCGCTTCGTCGATGCGCATTTTTCCGCTCTTCGTTCAGAACGCGGTGTTAACCGGCACTCTGGCCGTCCTCGAAAATTACAGCCACATCACTCTATGATGTCGTTGCTGTTGATTCGATTCCTAATTATCGGTTTCACGACCGTGGGATATTAATATCAGAAAATTGGCACGTATCCGCGTAACAATCATTCGTCGCGTTGAATTGCGTTCTCGTTGTGAACCGACTGCGAATCGCAATTAATTGGAAAATGGGGGAGGGAGTACGTTTCGGAGTTCTCTTAACGGTGATCTCGGCTGCGAATCGTCGTGGCGAAAAATGAGCAAACACGTAGATTAACGAATACCCATCGACTTCTTTCCCCCGAATTGATAAAAACAGCGGTCTATTCCGATCCATCTACCATAACGTCGTTCCATCCAGACTTCACAGCGCCTGGTTTATCTGAAAGGAAACGATTCGCCGGGAGCCCTCGATTAAACGAGTCGTCCCGATCAAAGAAAAGGCTCTTCAAGTCTAAAAAGCTCGTTCCAGCGTCAAACAAGGTGGAAAACCGCGGGGAAGATTGATGCCGCTGCCTCGGGTATTGGCAATCAATGGGTTTAGTAAACAAGCCAACTTCAATTTGCCAACCCGAATCCATGGCGCTGCGCCCGAAGCAGCCGCACGAGCCAACGCGTGTTTCGCGTTTCGCTCGAGACATCCGAGGCGAAACGAAATCTGGAAATGAGTTTGCTCCGCGCGCAGGCCCCTATAAAACCTGAAAGGCATAAACCTTCTGAAAAGGTGGCGAGGGGCTGTGTAGAAGGAACTAAAAGTGATGCAGAGAGAGAGAGAGAGAGAGAGAGAGAGAGAGAGTGCGGAGAAGGCAGAGTATGGCGAAAGTTACTCGCCGGAAAATATACAGCGGCGCTTTTAGGAAGTTGGGATTATCGGAAAAGCGGGTTTCGAAATGCGAGTTACCGCCAAGGCGGATCCTCGGGGTGGAAACTCAGTCGCGAAGTTGCTTCCTGAGTCTCGACTCGGCCGTTGGAGAGAAAGAGAGAGAGAGAGAGAGAGTCGGCCGGTTGTAATGGTCGTTTTCCACGTAAAAGCTCGACCCTCTCGGCTGGGGAAGCTACGGTCGCGGCTGAACACGCGCCCGAGCCCGCGTGCCCTTGTTAACTTTCGAAACATCGCCGGCACGTCTGCCGAGCGTGGAACCGCGGTTTCAAACTTCTTTCATTTCCGATCGATATCGCCGGCCAGACGTTTTTCCACCTGCTGGTGAAACTTGTACCTGTGTACTCGTGTACGATCTGTCGCGAGCGTAAAATCTTACTACAACTCCTCTCGCTGTCGCCATTTCGAAACCGATTTTGATCCGGCGGCTATTTAAAAAACCGTGTTGGATTGTGCTATGCTAAACGTGATAACGTTTCCTTGATACAACCGTGGAAAATGCCAAGCAATAAAAGTAGATAAAGTAAAAATTTGTGCACGTGGTTCAAGTTTAATTGAAAACACATCTTCGATTTGATAGGCATACATGTAAAGAATCTTGAATTTCAAGATCAAAACATTTTTTCTGCGCTGTATTCTACTACTCATTACGATGGTAAAACTTTTCCAAGGACCTAATAGTTTTCTTGAAAAATAGCAAGAAAGTTTCTTAATCATTTAACATTGCGGACGTTCTAACAGCGACTTTACGATTCTGGATGCATCGTGCTATATTACGTAATGTTTATATTTCGAACGATGTTAACAGTTAGTTTTATCATTTGATTATTATAAACTTACACTGATGCTACAGTGTATACTATGATAAATCGTTGGTGAAACCTATAATAAGAAAATTATGTAAAATAAACATCCACGCGTACGAGTGACCATAAAGTCGCTGTTACGACGCAGCGTGAAATGATAATTGAGAAACATTTGTCAAAAGAACTATGGTTCCTTGGGAAAGTTTTACCTTCGTGACGAGTAGAATACAATGCCAAGAAAAGAAAAAGAAAAAAAAAGAAATTTTGATCTTGAAATTCAAAGACAAACTTTTCTTTCTACCCTATACATTGAGTATCGCTGAGGCATTATTCGGGAAACGTGAACAGCGCGATCGCGCTGCATGGTACTGAAACGGTTGAACAATCGCGAGATTAAACACGCTGGACTGTCTCTTCACGCTGACGCGTCGTGAAAGCGTTTCCACGATAGTGTAGCAGGTACATATTTCCAAACAAATGGCGGGTTATCTGTTTGTCGCGCGGCGCGGAAAAAAAAAGTTAAATACCAGCCGGTTGCCTAGTCTGTTCAAGTCGTGAAAATAGTGGTAGTTGGCATTGGTGTTTGTTTGGAGCGTGGAAAAAAAGAGAGACGGTCCTCAGGAGTGAGTTTTCAGATGATTGATGAGGGGGACGGCCGGGAGCGCGGAAGGTAATGGCAAATTTTTTGCGATTTTTCCATTCTTCTCCGTTTTGCCGCTGTTCTTGCAAACTTATAATTCTGTCTCCGGGAGCGTTTCTGAACGGGCGAACTCTCGCGGAAATGGTTGGCCTTACCTCCCGCCGCGAAGTGAAACCGGAGGAAGGTTTATTAAGCCCTGTGTTTTCCTCCGCTCGAGAGCAGCTAAGTAGCTTTAGAATCGCTCGCTCGTTTCTGCAATTTCGTACAGTTGAACTACAGCTAGCTGAACGACTCGATATCTTTCATTTAATTCGAGTTTGAAAACGTAATATTTGGAAAGTTGAGATGGACGCGAGAATAGAGACACGTTCCTGTCAATTTCGTTCGGCGAATTACAATTTCGTGGAGCGGATGATTTTCGCCGCGTTCCTTTCTCCACCAGAAAATCATTTTTCTGTATTACTCTCGCGCGATTCGATCGTTTCGACGTCCCCCTGACTTGGAAAACGAATAATTTACAAGTAACGGAGAACGATAGATTTCAACGATCGAGTCAAACTGGAACGACGTTCTGCCATCTCGAGGCGGAGGTTCCTGCATCTCGTGAAATCCAAGAAATCGTGAGAAATCGGCGGTCGTTACCGCGGTTATCAGCGATCTTCGCAGCGTGGAAATCGTGGCTCGCGCCGAGGATATGAGCGGAAGTATCACCAACATGAAGATGGAACGTCGCTGCGCGCGCGTATGACCGTGATATTTTATGGGATTTCACGACCGGCGATAATGGCGCCCATAGAACTTCCGTGATAGTTTCAATTTATTGGCAACGTTATCGATATTTCATCGGCGGCAGATTGCAATCTAACATTCTAATGGAATCTAAAGTGAAAATTGTAGATTGAAGGATGCGGCTGCTTTCGAGGCTGTGTTTCCGTGCTTTCCGTGCCGTTGGAAATTAATTGCCGCGATCGATTCGAGTTTGGCCAAAGAGAGGACGTCACCGAAAACAAGCCGATTAAAACGTACAATATTTATCGCTCGACAGCCGTCACCTGTCGCTCGCTTAATCTCGTCGTTTGTTTATTTATTCAACGTGATTATGAGGTGATGTCGTCACTTGGTTGAAAAAGAAGCGTTCGTTTTATTTTTAACAATATTCCTCAATAGGTAGTAACAGAAATAAAAAATACTAATTAATTACTAGCGTATTGAATCCTGAAATGTCTCTCTCTCTCTCTCTCTGACGTGTCGTCGGCACGATGTCCACAAAGTTGGATAGATTCCCGAAAGTTTAGATTCGCATACATACCCTGCCGTAAAGACTTCTTTGCTCGACACACACACACACGCGTACACACACCTGTATCGCGTCGAAGTACGGTGAAGAAACTGGAATTACAAGTTTCCATTTTATCAAATCGAAAAGGCTCAGACGGATCCAGACCACGTCGTAAGACGGAGCCTTGCCAGCGTTCGACTAATTTATCACGAACCGCGATAAATGCGAACGTGCTCTCATTTGCATGGTGGATCGCGCGTTCATCGCACGGCCCATTACATACACGCCTTTGGAACTTCTGACTCGCGTTAGAAAATATAGACCCGTGTATGCAAACGTATAGCCCGTGGAATCCGGCTGATTACCTGGTGAGAATGAAACGAAACGAAACGAAACGAAACGAAGCTGGTTGTTTCGAGCGTAACGAGACGGACGGTCGTTCGAGGTTCGCGATAGCCGGCTAATAAGTGACTGGTGTGTTTCAGGCGTACGTTGATTTGGTGAAAGCCTGGGGCTGGAAGAGCTTTACCATCATCTACGAGAATAACGAAGGGTTGGTGCGATTGCAGGAGCTTCTGAAGGCACACGGGCCCAGCGAATTCCCCATTACAGTCAGGCAGCTCAGCGAGGGCTCCGAATACCGGTGAGTTCCCCCGACAATGCTTCCCTTTCGGCGAGAGGAAAACTCGAAAGGCAAGGGTCAATCAGACGAGCGTTAATTGCTCGCTCGATCACTGTTTGATTCTCCTTCATTTCCCCTTCCTTTCCGAGCGATCGAGCGTGTTGAATGCGTGAATGCACGTGCGCGAAGCACAGAAATGAAAGTCGCGACAGTTTTATAGCATTTTGGAAGATTTAAATTTTTTATTTTTTTCTTTCTTCCTTTTCATTCTCTTGAAGTAGATACCATCGAGAAGCCAGAAAATTATAATTAAAATATGACGCACAGAAATGAATAGCATTCAAATTATTGTTTTAAACTGAGAGTAAGAACACGACTGGTGTTACTTGTTTATCGTGTTTTTTAACGTATCAGAGGGCAGAATCATCATCAGCCACTTTCTGTCACTGACAGAAAGCCACCTTGTTTCAGACACCAAGTTTCTCGAAATTTTATTCCATCTATTACTCAGGCGACAAAGTTCCGGGAAGTACTATTAACTAGCTGCACGTGAGACTTGTCGTTAAGTTTAAAAGTCGACGTTACACGCGACATCTTCGTTTCGAGTGCCAGGCAGAGGGGGAATTTTCGTGAGAAGCTCGGTCGTGGTAAATTCGACGATAAATCCGACAACGGGCACGCGATCCATCAAGATCGCACGCAAAATGGAGTCAATCTGTCAAACGTCGCGCAACATAACTGCATTCGCAAACGCAGATTCTAACATGTTGGTTCCTATTCCCGTTTCGATCATTTAATCCCGCGAATATGCCATTAATAACAGTGTCGTTCTCGATAGATCCAAGAAAGCTGCCTCAGCTTAACACTAAATCCATCACCATCGGTCAAGTCGACCATTTTCCAACGTTTGCGTGCAATTTCTTCCACATACAACGTTATCGCATCGCTATTTATTGTTTACGACTTTTTCTTGAAATACAACCAAGTTTCCTTAGTTTCTTTTTTCCCGAGAAATATACGTCGCACCTACAATTCGACCGGTCCGGAAAAATTTATGGTACTTATTCTTCTAAAATTATACGATCGCTTCACGAGAAAGAGTGCTGTCTGAATAGAGATGCTATGAAGTTATGCACGTGAACGATTGACAACAAGAGTTTGATGGTAGTTTGCTTGTAGATTTGGGTGACACACAGTGGAATTTTGTAACTCCAGGAGAAGGCAAATTTGAAGAATGAAAGAACAGAAGTGAATCCGCGATACTTCTGACGTATACTTTGTACTTCGTATTTTATTTAGTGTATTATCGCGTGGCGAATATTTATCTGAAGAAATGGCATTCGAAGAATATTAGGTTGTTGGAAAAAATAAATAACATGGACGTCATGGATGAACAGAAACTTTCTGAAACTGAAAATAGGATAGTGACACATTTGACGGATTAGAGTCCCCAGACACAGGATAATGAAGAGGAGAGGAGATTAGTTGAAATACAAAAAATATTACTTCGTATAGTATTCGTTAGAAATCGATGAAATCGAGGATTCAGCTCTCCTCTTTGTAATTCCCAAACTACGTCGCGCTGATCCATATTCTCTCTCTCTCTCTCTCTCTCTTTTTCGTTGGAATAAATTATTCAATCTTTGCAGAGCACCTCTGAAACATCGGTCGCTAATTAAAACCGCCGTCGGTATATCATTAAACTAACCAAAGCCATCGGAATCAAGAATTGATTCGGAATGCACGGATAGTGGGAAGCTGGAGACGAACACGCGTTGAAAATTCAGCTGCTCCGATGATCGACGTTGTCGTTGCATGCAACGTGCAGTCGCCAGTTGCGATCGATACTTTTACGTAGCGCGCTCGCGTAGAATACATCATTACAAATTAAACTCCTGCCCACGGCTTCTCCCTCTCTCTCTCTCTCTCTCTCTCTCTCTCGCGTGCACACGTAGGTGTAGCTACATATACGTTCGTATCGGCAATCCGCGGACCACAATGATCTTCTTACGCGTGCATGGTATGGGTAACGTGGTATCGATCGGCTGGAAAGTGTGTCAACTGCGTTTCACGCGGCGCGAATAGGGCAAATCTTCATCTCTCTTTCCGCCGTTGGTTCCGTCACCGATACGAGCTTGCTCGCTTCTTAAGAATCGTGTGGCTCTTTCCTGCGCGTTCGTTCCTCTCTCTCTCTCTCTCTCTCTCTCTCTCTTTCTTTTCTCTCTCTCTCCATCTCATGCCGGCTGTTCTAAGCGCGAAAGAAGAAGCGATGCATTATTCATAAAACCAGCGGCGACGCCGGCTTATTGCGTCAGAGGCAGGGCTACGGCGACGATATGGATTTGAATAAATTCGGTTAGATTCCAACGTATCCATTTCACCGAGGAAATTCATCGCTCCCTGCGTGCGCCTTCTCACTGTCGCTAATATCGGATGCATTGTGCGAGGAAATTGTTTGCCCGGGCCAGCAAGTCCACCCTTGCGCCGAATCCTGTGGGACCTGCCCGACCATTTCTATGCATGGCCCTCCCTCTCTCTCTCTCTCTCTTTTTCTGAACACACCAGCTCTGGTACGCTGGTCCTTTGATCGCTTATGTAATTATTCGTTTCTCCGGGGAGGGATGGAATAATTTGCGCGACGAATCGAGGAAACGAGTTGCTTTCAATGGGAGTTCACTTCTGAATTTTCCACCAGGGGGCGGGGGGGGGGAGGGGGGAGAGGAGATCGTTTATATTGACGCGAGAGATCAACAGGTCTCGCAGTGTTGTTTGCAGACACGCAATCTTTTGTTATACCTCGTTATTTTGGCAAACAAACGTAGCATTTATTCCACAGCTGCTAATTAATCAGGCTTGTTCGTGTTCGTCTCGCTTGATGGCTTGGTAAACTCGGTCGTTGCTTAGTTCATCTATGTTTACTCAAATAATTCGAATTTGGATGCAGTTACGTTTCAGCAACGTAATTACATGATAATGAAAGGAATTCTGCCGGCAGAACGTTGCCGAACTGACGTGTATTATCACATGTCTGACCATACAAGCTCTCATCTATTAATTCCACATTATCAAATGGTGTTACGTTTCCTTCAAATTTCCTCGTTAAAATGAACTTCAGGAGAGGAACTCGCGAGAAAAGTTCCTGCAATTCTACAAATGAACAACGGTGGATTCGACACGGAGGGAAAAAAATAAGAGTCCTTTTGTCTGCCCAGCATCTTTCTTTCATTCGTTCGTGGAAAGAACTTTGGAAATTGGGCAGCTCGGATGCGTTTCGCGGCTTGCTTCGCGATAAAATCGATTCTCACGGGAAAATCCTGAGAAAGAGGGAAGACTACTCTCTCGCTCTGAATCATAAGAACGTTCGGAAAATATGATACTCCTAAGTAGAAGCCGTTTGTATTGTTCAACTCGAGCCAGATTCTACGTAAGTATAATAAATCCCCTGATGTATGAAGTCTACAGACATTCGTCGGATTGTAGGAGTCACGTCCTTCCCTTCGTCCGTGCCGGCGCAAAGGCTCGCTCAAATCTCCATTTTTATTCGCTCAGGAATATCTACTCAAATTCTTCGTATTCCCTCCGAAGAAAATGGTAGTTTTAGCGAGGCATGGTAAAACCATCGCGCATAGATAGAAGGATTTCGAGCTTTTCATTACCCGAAATAATCCTCCACGAGAAGGATTCTGAAAATATTATTTTTAAGTGCGAGAAGATATCGGTCGCGAACGTTGAAAACTGTTTCCAATGACCGATGGAAAATTTCAGTCGACATTTCAAGCCGTTATTTTAAACTTCGTGAAGCAAAATTATATTATGAAAATTTTTAAAATTCAAACGCGCGTGCAAGCGTTGAGAAATTTTGCTCGTTACTAAATCCACTTAAAAAAATTCGAAATTTTCTCTTTAGAAACTCGCTGTACTGATTTTTCTTTTTCGCTTCTCGTTTTATCGAAATATTTTGGACATTGGAATGAAACGACGAAACGATGGATTTCTAGAATTTTTTTGTCGTTTAACACTAACGCTCAGCGTTCATTGAAATGATGAAAAAAATCGTACGACGAGTTTTAAGGATTCGATCTAATTACGGAAATGATTTTTTGATGTTTTTATCACGACGTTTGAATTTTGACGATTTCTGAGAAAAAGAATATTCTCACTTTCTCCCTCTCGCCTATACACACATATGACGTGATGTCATCTTCGAAAATCCCAATTCGCGTCTGTCAAAATAGAAACTTCACGCTTCAAAATGAGACCAAGTCGATGTATGATATTTGATATTTTTTTCACAAAAGTTATGTCAGATTAAATTACCGACAATTTTTGGAACGAAGAAAGTTTTTTGCCATTTTCTAAAAGAACTATTCAGTTATTCCTTGGAAAAGTTTTACCTTCGTGAATACAATACAATCCAAGAAAAAAAAAAAAAATTAAAATTCAAGGTCAAAATCAGCAGCAGGTTCTTTACATGCATTTCGAAGATGTAGAATTCATATTTGTTCCGTGATAGCCACGAATAAACTTTTCTTTCCACCCTGTAGATTCGTATATCGCTGTATCGTCAAAATTTAATCATTTTCTTCCACGCGTCGTTCTCTCTATCGTTTCTTATCAAATCTTTGTTTTTTTTTTTTTTTTTCTCGGTTCCGAATAAATTGAAACATGGACACTCTTTCATTGCATTCTTTGCAATCTAAGCGAAAAACTCCCGTACTTCATCATTTCGCTTTCTCAAAGCACAGTCGATCGAGAAACAACAATGCCAAGTTACTGCTCATCGATTAAAAATAAAAGAAAAGGAAAAAAAAAGTAGCGCAGACAGACTGTAATCGTGCACGACAAGCGAGAGCCACGCGGATTTGGAACAGGCGGGTGAAATTCGCGGTCGTCGGTCGCGCGAGAAAATAGCGGGGAACTCGCGTGGAAACGGTAGTTCTGGGAATGGTTGTGGTTTCAAGGTGAATGGACAATCGAAAGTGCTCGAGTAACGCGACGCGGATGCCATTCGGCGCAGCAATTGCTCCGCTGCGCGTCGTTGAATCGACAACGTCGTCCATCAAGCCCCGAGCGTCCCCGACGTGGATTCTCCTTTCCCCTGGCGGGTATTTTGCGACGAAAGCTTCAATAACCGACAAACACGCTCGCTACAAAGCCTGACTTCGGAAATGGCTCTCGTGGGATTGCGATCGGAGCAACTCTCTTGCTCATTGTCCATCTGTCTCCTTCGAACGGATCGTTCGACACTGTCCGACCGTCCATTAACGACATCGAATTCTGAAATATCCTCATCTTCATTTTTCAGATGATTTTTTGCTCGATTCTCCAATTCTCCTTACGTCTGTCATCGTCAACGACGAAATTCTCAAGTCCGAATCGGAATATCGAAATATCCTCTTCCTTCCTCTTTGATCTTTCGCTTTTTTTTTTGATACTTTGCAACGATTCTCTCCAATTTCTCCCGTTTCGTTTTTCACTTTTGGATATTTTGCTCGACTTCTCTAGTTCTTCGTAAGTCCTACGATCAGGACCGATCCTTCGTCGTTTGAAATTCAAGCGAGCTCGTTCCCCATCGATCGCACGTTCGCCATAGAAATATGTAATTCTGTGGAGTTATTAATCTTTTCGGTACGAGCGCTCTGTTCGACCTGCTGTACGAGAACGCGTGGTCAGTTCTCTTGTGTACAAAGATTTTCTTTAGCGTTAAATAAGAACTGTGCTTAATAAAACAATGTTTCTTCTAACAAATGTCGTCAGTTTTAATATTAGGTCTTATATTAATTATACAAGTAACACTAGAATTATATAAGTAACACACAGGTCATCTGATGGATGCCGAATATATCCGGCGCTCGTACCGAAAGGGTTAATTTACGAGTCGGAGAAACAGCCTGTTTTTTGTGAGATGAATGGGCCGACTTTCTAACGATAATCAGTTGGGACAAAGTGTAGTAACTCTGCAAATAAATTCAGGGTTTACTGACGACCGTCTTTCCCATTGAGTATACGTTCATTGTTATGTGCTTGAAAGAACGTGTAACTGCGCGTCGGTGAAAAATCGGTGCAATTAACTGTAAGGAGGGGAGGGAGCATCGATTTGTCACGTGTAATCAATCGATTGGTAACGCGACACTCGGGCTTGGAATGAAATCAGCCGTTCTCGATTCCAACGTGGCGAGCGTGTATGTTCCATTCGTCTGTGATTTGGGTGGAAAGCATCGGTCGGAAGGATCGGGTCTGATCGGATCGTGTCGCGATCGTAATGGAAGCAAAATAAGAGAGGTAGCGCGTAGAAGTCCGGTGGTAAATCCAATTTGTCGGTTGCCTTTGCTCGATCCGCGGAGGCTACGGATGCGCATTTCTAAAAGGGGAAACTTTGCCGAGGAGTGCCTTCATTTCGGGGCCGTGGATGAGCGTAATTGACGTTGGAAAACTGGTCCCGGTCGAGCTGAAAGCAAAAAAAGAAAGATGCAAAAGGAGACGAGAAAAATAAAAGAAGAGAGAGAGAGAGAGAGAGGAAAGTAAATAGAAAAAATAAAAAGGAACGAAGGCATCTCGGGCTGGATACTCATCTGAAGCGTGCTCCCTTTGATCAATCAGACCACCGTTTTCACCAGCGTGACGTAACATCTGCGGCGAACCGGTCGAAATATACGTCGTTCGACTTTCCTCCATCCGGCAATGGCCATTTCTCTCCCTCCCCCCTCCCCTTCCGTTCCTTCTTCAAGTTTCCAGCTCCAGGAGTTGCTCGAGATTCGTCGTTTGAAGTCTTTGCTCGCAGCTTATCATGCCCGCCGCGTACCTGCGGATTCGCTCGAGCTGAAACCGGATCGAACGGTTTCTTCCTCCGCCGAACGCTCGGTTCCTCTCCATCTCTCTCTCATTTCAATTACTTACATCGTGCCAGCTATCTCCTGTATCTTCTCCCCGGTTAAAGACCGTAGGTCTCGCAACCGCAGCAACTCGCGAAATCCTTCGTTCGAAAAAGAGTTTTCACTCTCTACACAGTTAGCGTTCGCTCTTGGGAAATTGGGATTTCCACTGCTAAATATTTCGAAGTGGTAGAGGATGATAGAGGATGATAGAGGGTTCGATTGCGTATGAAGAAATCGATGGGAGGAGGGGCAAAAATCGTCGGGTAAAAATCCAAACGGATACACGTTGATCACGATTGTGGTATCAAGGGGGCGTGCAGCATCTCCGAAGTCGCGGATGATGGTTCTCCAGCGGTAGTTTACGATCGCGATAATTCCTCCCCGCGGTAATAAAAGTCGCATCGAAGAAAGCAAAAGTATTTGCCCGGTATTACAGACGTGTACGTACGTTGGAAAGGCGTGAACTCTCTCTACGTTCGACTCGGGAGTTTTCTTCCTTCGCCCGCTTTCTTCCCGCGAAACTTTCACAATATGTCTTTTTATCAAGCTCCAGGAAAGTATCGGACAGGGCGAATTTACTAATATCGAGGTTTATCGTTCCCCGGGAGTTGCGCGACCGCGAGGAAAACAGAATTCCGATAAAACAGTCGCCATTAACCCCTTGGAATAACTCCGACGCTCAAGTTCCGTCTCGACCAAGTCCGAAGTTCACATTTTCCTTCGGACTTTCATTCGGAATTTGCAAAATTTCGTTCGTTCGAGTGACGTAACTGTACCAATGGCAATGAAAAAATATCATTGATAATTGGAACTGATATATAATCTTGCAAAAAAAAAATGATCGTGTGGCGATCCACTTGGTCTCGTTTTCAAAGCTCGCTCACATCACGTAATATAGTTGCTAGAAAAATGAGGATACTTTTTTTTTTTTTTTAAATCGTAGGATTCAAACTCGTGTAAACAACAGTAAAAAAATTTTTTCATGACTAGATCTCTCATCGTTCCGAAGATTGAAGTTTTTATAACGAGGTCTTCACAGTGATCCATTAAAAGTTGACGTATGATTCCTTCCTCGCTATTTTATTGTTACATTGGATATTAGAACAAACATTCAGGAAATCCTAACAGTTCGTCGTTTCCGTTTGATGTTTTCAAATTTCGATAAAATGATGAATTCGTCGTGAGGGGAATTTTTCAATATCAGGAATCTTCAAGAAAGGAAAGAAAAAAGAAGAAAGAAGAAAGAAAACCAGAAGCTTCAAACCAGAGATCAAGAAAATCTTTTTTTACAAAGATAAAATCTTTTCAACGTTCAAGCTTTTCCTTTCACATCAAGTCGAAGATTATCGACAATGTTTCATTGTCATTGGCACAGTTGGTGCAACCGTGAAGTGAAAGACCTTGAAAGACGAGATTCATTTTTCACTGTAGGATTATCGTACAACACACAGCACAAAGATCGAGCGATTGCTTCGTGCAAGGTTTTCAACGTTGACGAGAGGTCGTTCTTTGGTCGCAAGAGCCGAAACGGCGAACGCTTGCCGCATCTGCATGTTATGAATAGGTATGAGGCGCGGTCTAGCACCGCAGCAAGCACGGGATCTAAATCTTTTTTATGGAAATTGCGACTTAGATCCGGTGAACATTCGAGCGTGAAAAAATTCCAAGCACCGGCGGAATTCCGATACGAGGCAGCTTGTTATACGACGGCGTGCGAGAGAAAAGAAGCAACGACGGAAAATCAAAGAACGAGACACAGTGAAGATAAAAACGGGAAGCTTAATCGACCTCATTGTTGCGCTCGAGTTAACGAGTATATTCGAAAGTCGATTCGTTCCTCCTTTTCCCCTCCTTTTTTTCGCCGATCACGACCGACGTGATTTCGCTCGCCAGCTTTTCTAATTTAATAATCCAAGCCGGGTGTCCAAGTAATTGTTAGACGAAGCTACCATCGTTCCTTCGTATTCCTTCGTCTGCGTCCCGTCGATTTAAACATCCAAGTTTCCGGTTTCACTCGCCGGATCTCTCGCGATCTCTCGAAATTCAGAAACCGAGTTTTCGAATTTTTCACAGCTTAGCAAGACTCGCGATCGCGTCGAAAATTAATCATTAATCAAATAAACGTCCGAGCTTTCGAAATTTTAAACGAGCGTTGAAGGACCGAGTTTGCAAGTTTTCAATTTCTTTCGCTCCGCAGCGGCCGGTAAATTGAATTCTTGAAACGTTAATACCGGAGGCTTTCAGACGGTTTTAACGACCGACTCTCCGGCTCTGGAGGTTGCAGGTTTTCGATTTCCTTCACCCGCGCCCCCGGGCGGCAGATTTAAATTCTAAGACCATTAACACCCGAGCTTTCGAAATTTCAACGAGTTTTTCAACTCGGCCCCCGCAACTTTTCGATTCCTTTTATGCTCCCAGTGGCCGTGCAATTGAATCGTGGATATATACGTTAATACCTGAATCTCCAGGTATTCGACGGTATCTGCAATTTCAACCGGACTTTGTACATCAGTATTTTAGCTTTCGAATTTCAATGGCACTTCTCAACTACTCGAGTCGAACTAATTGTAGATTCGAGTACAAGTAATGCAAAGAATACTCCTCAAAGGAAAATGATACTCCCACGAAGAGAGACTCATGCCCCCCTCCCTCTCTGCACCAAGAAAAATGGTGATTTCGATCGATCGACTCGCTGTGTTTTCGCTGTGCTGGCCAGCCGCAGTTTAATTTCGATGTACTTTTACTTGACCCAGTTTGCGCAACAATATAAACCGTCTCCTCGTTTGCCACCGTCGCTCTACCCTTTGGCTTGTCGTTTTCTCAGAGGGAGGCGCCATCCGCTTCCATCAAGAGGGAAACAAAGGAAGCGATTAAACGAAACAGCGCATCCCCGGCTACCATCCTACTTCGTGTTACTGCCACCCCTTTATTTGTATTAGTTGTCTCCCGCTTCCCCCCCCCTCCCCTGCTCCTTCGAAGCTATAATCACGGGGACAAGCCCCCGAAAAGTCCTCCTCGTTGCTAGTAATTTTGTCGCAAGCAAGGCTGCCGTCCGCTAAGAAGGTGGCTGGATGCCACCCACTTCCAAGAATGAGATTTACTCGGAGTTTTCACGACGATAACCAACCAACGCTGCTGCTCCCTCAAAAGGTCGGAACAGTACGTACGAAACGTAATATCTGCGTTTGAATTATGCTCCGCTGGGAGCCTCTATTTTCCAGGAATTTAATTATATTACATATATATGTACAAAGAGAGAGGAGAGGAAGAGGGAGATTTGAAGCAAAAGAAATTGAACTGAAACGAGAGAATGAATATTGGTACGCTTTGTCGTTTCGAACTCAGTTTCTATTTTTTACGGATTTATTTGCGTGGGGAGAAAAGTTAAACAAACCCACGTGGTTTACAATAGATAATCTACCAGTATGTAAGTAATTAAAAAAAACTGAATAAGTCCGAATATAAAGAGATATTAAGTTCTCTCTTTGCACGCTATCACGACTCTTTCAGGAGATACTCTCTATCCCAAATCTTACTTTTAACACGTTCCGTGCCATGTGTACCACCGATGGTACACGTTAAACTTG
>CAJDYZ010008298.1:4149-14745 GCA_903986555.1 Heterotrigona itama
TTTCCATCTCAAAATCTTGCTATTATGTTGTACAAATGCAATGGAAAGCAATCATGAATATAATATTTAATAACTAGCTTTACAAATAAATGCTGGGTAATTATTATTTTCACTAAATTGATACTGATCCATTCTGCTATTAATTTTAAAGTTTTAAATACTAGAAATGTAAAAATTCAATGTAAATCCATGTATGTATGAAGACAATGATGTATCTACAATTTTTTTTCAACAAATTTCAGTATTCAATGAAATTTCAATTGTTGAAACACGAAATACCCAGCACTGACATAAACGGTGCATCTCATACAACGTAATCTCAGCTCTGATATTTCAGAACTATATATTTTTACCTAGATTTTTACATTCGATGGTCTTGCGACTTCATTACATTTCAAATTTTCCCGCGCAAACACGAGGAATTGAGAACAGTTTGAAAATACGCGCCATACGGCAATGTTTTGAAGAAGGAAATTATACTTATTGTTAGAAGTATATTGCATCGATGTTTTAATGAAAAATGTCCTCGCTTTCATATATTTATATAAATTTCAAGATGTTGGCTCAAAGGCCGGAAACTCAGCCAATGAGAAATACGAATCGCACATTCATTCCGTTTTAAAAATTAATCTTTCTTATAAAATTGCCAGATAAAATTAACGTTTCCTCGTTAAATTATTTCGTAATTTCTTGAAAAAAAAATTAAATATCCATATTAATTGTTTACAGTTGTCTTCCTGCAGCAGGCAATTTTATAAGAAAGATTAATTAAACATTGTTAATGCTGTTTACTGTTATTGCTATTTACTGTGAAAATTCTATTGATTCATTTACACTCTGTTATTTCTATGCACATTAATGCGCGCGAAAATTCAAATTGTTGTTGCTACAAACTATATACATATGTAGTTTCAAATGTCTAAATACCAACTCTTTTTCCCCCGCTCTTTTTTCCGTTGAAGAAAATTCTCGCGTATTTCGTGAATATTATTTTCGAGCATGGTCAAGCACAAAAGAGAAAGGGAAAGACGAATTGCAGAGTCGCAGACGCGACATTGTAACAAGCTAAAAAACCAAACATGTGTTTCTTACGTAGTAGCATATCGAAATCCTGGTACTTGTCGTATCATAATAAGCGTTTAACGAAGCTGTAAATATGTACATAATTTTCATCGTTATTAAAATTCACTATTATAATACTCTTTTCGTTTCATCTCTTGCCCTTCCGTACATATAATTCCCGATGATACATACTAATATTCGTAAGCGAAATTCGTAAAGTGTCGAAATAACGAAATATTTGAATTGAAAATAAATAAATATCAAAAGTGAATGGATTCACTCACCAATAGGCATAAAATCTTCTTTGGAGAAAAGTTGCAAAGAAGTCATGACGTCTCTGCCCTGTGCCGCAAGAAAAATCGCCAGTAAAATGTCCCATCTTCGTGTCACTTCACTTTCATATGCAAATTTTAATACTATTTCACACACTTAACGCACATACCACTGATTTTCGAATGACATCAAGTTTAAACGTAAAATTTCCTTATAAAATAACGGAGCGTTAGACGATCATCTTTTCAGTACGACTTTCACAATACATATGGCGGCGCGTGTACCATGTGATCCCTCTCCTCTGTCTTCTTTCCCGCCAAAAATTCTTGTTCTAAAAAATAAAAATTAAATTATACTAAAATAATTATCTTTTTATTACGTTTTTTTTTTGCTTTAAAATTCTATCAATGAAATGTATATTAAATGTATATTAAATAATTTTTGTCTGCTTTACACGACAGAAGAGACATCTGTAGTTGAAAATCGAACATTGTTCGTTATTTAAATATCTATTAAACGTTTATACGGCTGTGAATATTTAAGTGTTTATGCACTGCGTAAAAGATTTTTAGAATTTGTTTAAGTGAAAACAGTAAGTAGTAAAATTTACGTATCGATTTTGATTAACTCGTAATTTATGTGCGTGCACTTACAAATTCCGTGTATATAACCTCAACAGATTTTAATTAACATAAAAAAAAAAGATTTTAATATTTAAAATATTAAACAAAACTAATGTGCAAAATATACTCTCGTTTATTAAAATAAGAAATCTATATAATATAATATATTTTTTTATAGCCAATTTGTAAACAGTTCATTTTGTTTGTAAGTATAGATTATGTTCAATGCAACTATATTTGTAAGATTTTAATTGCATTTATTTGCATTAGATGGAACCTATGACATTAGGATCACCTGTTGCAAGTCCAGTTCAGAGTCCTGGAAGTCCAGCAACTTCTGCGTATCTCCCAAGTTTTCTCTTAGGTGATACAACAACGGTAAATAAAATTTGTTCAATTACATTGCATAATATTGCGCAATACATCATGTAATCATTTTTTTTTATTAATTTTCAGCCTACTAAAATAAATTTAATGACTCCACAAGATACGCCAAAGCAATTACACATTGGACACAGTGGATTAACTTCTCCACTTTCTCACTATGGTACTCCGGACTATCGTAGTAATCGACAGAAAGCAGTGTTTGGAAGTGCTAATACTCCCAATACATCTCAAATAGTCACAGAAAGCCATACTGGTGGACCCCCAACAAGAGGACTATTTGATTCTCTAGAAACTTCTCAAAATGCATCACCCTACTTGTCAGCAACAAATCAAAGTATAACATGCAGCCAGTCGAAACTTTTGACGACTAGCATGAACAATTCTATATTTAGGGATGGTGCAATGAGTTCTAATACAACTGAATCACAAGGTCTTTTGCAATGGGTGACTGTCTTTGGTTTTCCACCTAATGATATGACTACAGTTTTGGCTCACATCTCTAGTAGAGTTCGTGTAGTGGACAAGCATCCTGCTCCACACTCACAGAGCAATTGGATACATCTAAAATGTGCTTCTGAATTAGAAGCGCAAAGAGCATTCGCGTGTAATGGAAATATAGTGTCTGGATCTATAATGATTGGCGTAATTCCTTGTACAGACGAAGGTGTTATATTAGGATCGGAGAAAGAAAGTCGTTCGAGAATGAACGGAAGTATTAAGTGTTTTTCTAATCTAGGAAGAGTTACTCAATCGCCTGAATACAGTACACCACGTACACCAATGAGAATGCAAAATGCAAGACCATTGGCAGCTGGTTACAATCAAAATCTTAGTCCCCAATCGGTAAGATCGCCGGAGAATGTTCCACAGAAGTCTACAGGTCTAGTTTCAAAAGCAATGGAATATATGTTCGGATGGTAAACTTGGATGGAGACAATTGTACATATTTTCATTAATGACAAATATTGTTTAATGTTCCTGTAATTTTATGTTTTTATAAAAATTGAATGCAATATAAACACGAATAATACGAGAAAGGAATATATATATATTCAAAGATTCAAATGTCCATTACGTTCATTTCTTTTACGATAGTACCAAATATAAATCTTTATAAACATCGAATAATTATCACATAATGTTACATCTAAACTGTGTTTCTTCTAGTACTTCTCCTTTCTACTTTAAACTAATTACTATCGATATTTAATCGTTTCTACTGTAATACAATATAGCTTACGATTAAGAGGCGTTAAAATTACTTTTATGATGTTGAATCACGTATATTGCACAGATATCAGTTAAAATGGTCCGTTTCTTAACATACTCGTGTTATTTAAAAAATATCAGTAAACTTCTTTTTACAAGCTGATCATCAACTTGTATTTTTTTGATCGTGTTATCGGTATAATACACATGAGACTTATGACAATGACTTCGTTTTATAATATTAAAAATTTACGTAAGTGTTGTAATCAGTGCATTCCTCTCTCTTAATTTGCATCTAATATATATGTATATGTATGTATGATTGAAATTTTATACATTTCCTTATAGAAAACAATTAGTATTAGTTCAAACAAGAGTATGTTAAAATGCTCGAGTCTATTCCTTTCCTAAGTTCTCTTCACATGTTTATCACTAATATAGTACAATTGCGCGTTCGTTTTCTTATACTAATAAATACATTTATATTGTCCCACACATTGCCTGGTTATAATTATTTTGGGTTCTCAATAGTAGCGCTACCCAAGTCAGTCATTTTTGGATACTTCACTTTTTTCTTTTCCAACTCATCCTGTGCCCAAAGTATCATCTTGAGCAAGTTATTCAATCGTGGACTGGTTGATTCCTTATGCTCCATTTTCAATATAGCTGCATTCAATTCACTTGCAATCTATAGTTTCACAAAAAAAAGTACTTCTAATATTGGTATTATGAAAACAAATATTACTACATAATTAATATAAATTCATACAGAGAACTATTTTTGCAATCTATTAAAAAAAAAAAATGAGAGATGTCACGAATGATATCAAACAATTATTACCTTTTGCCTGTGAGTCGGATGAAGTAAATCACTGTAGGGACTTTTATGGGGTTCATCGAAAGCTAATAAAGCCAAAGTACGCTCTAATTCGCACAAGATAACGTCATCCGATTCACCAGCTTCGCTCAGCCTATCTTGGGCAAATTGCAGAGCTTCTTCTATTTTCCCTGTACGAATCAACTCGATCAAATGCAGCTGCTGCAGATGGAAATAAAGATATCTATCGTTGTCTAATAATTCCGGGTGCAGCTGGTTCACGAGATCCGTTGCCTCCTGAATACGACCATTTTGAATTGCCTCTCTGATACGAATCCTATCGTCCAACGAACTCAGATCTACCGTGGGTTCCACTCCGGATTCCTGTTGAAACTTCTCCGCGGCTTCCTTGAAGCCTTCTACGCAATGAAATCGATCAACGACTACAATACTTATACAATACACAGCTTAAAGTCACATAAAAAAGAGAAAACGAAAATTAACCTGTGACCAGATAATTCATGATCAGGTTGTTCATGGAGACGCGTTGCGTGTAAGAGTTCTCTTCCAATTTGGCAACCCACTCATCCTTCGTTATGTTAACCTGTTTCTCTGGGTAGCTCATCGTTCCTCGACAATCAGCATTGATGTTCAATGACCAAATATATCGAAGACCACGGCGTACCTGCAGATTCGATCGAATTACCTCGTTAAAGGAGATATCGATGGCTGTTTGACACAACAGCTGATCCCTTATCGTCGTTTCGAGACCGAATAAAATAAAGGCTGCGCTTTAAAAACAATTTACGTCTCCTACAAACGCAACTCGGAGAAAAAAAAGAAATAGAAAAGATATCCACCTCACGATACACGAACAAATTCTGCAAATATCTTCGAAATGTATCTCTCCACGAAACTGTCGTTGAAAAGCTACAAACGATATTCCGTTTAATATTAATAGCAATGAAAATTGACATGCAAAAACGTCGCGTCGTGTAAACGGCGATTTATTCTTTAGTTTGGCGTACCGCCGGCAGTTGGCGCGATAGTTGTAATCATGGCGGATCCGTTGAGTTTGTTGAGGCAGTACAATGTTAATAAAAAAGAAATAATCGAACGTGAAAATCAAATTATTTTCGGAGAATTCTCGTGGCCAAAGAATGTGAAGACAAATTATTTAACATACGGGTAAGTACACTGTGAATAACTGAAAAATTAATTGCGACAGCTGTAACCTCAAAACACGGTTCCGCCATTGGAACAATAATATAACAGTTTACTAAACAATTATAAAGAAACTAATGAACGAGTCATTCAATTTTCGAGACTGGAAAAGAATATTATTTGTAGTTCTCTGATTTTCAAACAGTGCAAATTGTATGTTTTGTTTCTGTTTGTTATGCACTTGGTTATACACTTGTTGGTTATACACTTGTAACACTGATCTTTTGTTTTTTCCTTTTCTTTAAATTAACATAAGTATATGTTTGTTCTGTGTGTGGAGAAATTCTATGAAATACATGAAATATTTAATAAATATATATAACATATAAATATAACAATATGTAATTTATTGTAGATCTGGCAAAGAAGGAACGCCAAAGGAATACTATACTCTAGAGTGCCTCTTATTTTTACTCAAACATGTACAACTTACGCATCCTGTATATGTGCGACAAGCAGCTGCGGAGAATATACCAGTGGTACGGCGACCAGATAGGAAAGATTTATTGGCCTATCTGAACGGTGAGACTGCTACGTCAGCTGCCATAGATAAGTCTGCCCCCTTGGAAATCCCTACTCAGGTTAAAAGAACAGCCGAAGATGGATTGGAAAGCGGTTCTTCGAAAAAGCCTCGCTTTGAGGAGACTCATGTACAGAAAGTTAAAGAGCAACTTGCTGCTAGGCTGGATGCTCCAAAAGAAGCTTCTGTCACAGTGGATAACATTAAGTCTCTCTCTGAGGCGATGTCTGTCGAAAAGATCGCAGCTATCAAGGCCAAACGTTTAGCTAAAAAACGTACCACAATTAAAGAAAATGACGACATTGGAATGGGATCTGACTTACGTGTTATATTAATGGGCGTGGATGACACAAAAGACATAGTTTCCAGGGAAAGACAATGGAGAACACGTACAACTATTTTACAGAGTAGCGGAAAGACATTTGCAAAAAATATATTTGCAATCCTTCAGAGTATCAAAGCTCGTGAGGAGGGCAGACAGAAAGGCCCTACTGCACCCACACCCATTGTTACACCACGTTCTACGCCCATGCGTCCATTACCACAACCGGCTGTATATAATCGTTACGATCAGGAAAGGTTTATCAGACAGAAAGAAGAAACGGAAGGATTCAAAATCGACACGATGGGCACTTATCATGGTATGACCCTAAAGTCTGTAACGGAAGGTACAAATCCAGCTATTAGAAAGCCACCGACCAATCCTTCTGCAACTCCTAATTCCGGTTTGCTGCCGACTTCTGCCGCCAAACTTACACCACAGCAAATAGCGCAGAACAAGCGACCCAGCAGAACTCCTATCATTATCATTCCAAGTGCAAACACATCACTGATCACAATGTATAACGCAAAAGACATACTACAGGATCTGAAATACGTCAGTAACGAAGAGAAACGGACACAGGGTTGTAAACGGGAGAACGAGGTTCTTTTGCAACGTAGAAAAGAAGCTGGACTCACAGTACCATACAGAGTAGTAGATAATCCACAGAAACTTACGAATGCGGACTGGGAAAGGGTGGTAGCAGTATTTGTAATGGGACCAGCTTGGCAATTCAAGGGTTATCCTTTCAACGGCAATCCTGTTGAAATTTTTTCAAAAAGTATGTACAAACGAAAATATAACAAAGGTCAGTAGTAAAACTAGAAGTAAAATCTAATTCGGTTAATTTTTTTCTGTTTAAAGTTTGCGCATTTCATTTAAAATATGATGAAATGAGACTAGATGCAAATGTAGCCCGTTGGGCAGTAACAGTGATAGAACTGAGCCGAACAAAAAGACATTTGGATCGAGCAGCATTAATGGTATTCTGGGAACATCTCGACAAGTACGTATTATATCCATAGAATATTTAAATAAATACAATATTCCTTTACCTAATATCTTATTTTTTTACAGACATATGATTAAAAATAAGCCACACCTTCGATTTTAAATGTGATCTTGTTGAAGACAGAAGAAATTGGATGCGTGATCTTCGCCGATTTACAAAACTGAAACATTCGGAAAATTCAACTATGAAAACTTGGTAGAAGTCGTCATTAACGAAGATCACTTCATTTACGTTCTTCTCCCGAAATGACGTATACTCGAGAAACCAGCACGTACATCGAGAATAGTGTAACAAGCGTAACGTTGTTAATCTTTCGATTCGTTTTCACATAGCAGCCTGAATTGTAAGATTAATATCCTTATGTAACGTACACGTAGTGAAGCTCTTAATACGGTATTGGTTACTCTAGTATAAACTGATGTGCCTATTATTAAGCAAGTAATAAACATTCTTAAATATAGAACACGAGAAGCAACATATTCTGTATGTTTGTAATATGCGTGTACCAAGAAATAATGAACGAATGAGGAAAAAACTGAACAATTCGCGGCATTGTATATTCCCCGAAAACGTTTATTAATGAACCAAATAAATGTACAATGATTTGTACATGTCAATCATGTATCTCAGTGTTTGTCTTTTCCTTCCACCTCCTATTTCAAAGTGTAAATGAAAGAAAAATCCAAGGGGATTATTCGTTCTCGGCACGACTCGTTCAAGTTCCATATAATTCACTGCACGATGGATTGGAGAATTCCCCGTAGGGTTAACCTCAATGTTTCTTCTTCCTAAAAACCGGGGCCAAAGTAAATCGCTTCTGGGCATCGACAGTTTCTCTAGGAGATCGATACTGTTTGTACAGACAATTGAATCTTCCTAACTCGATTACAGGCATCTTATTAGGTTAGCAGTTAAGCGATAGTCGCCGCGAGAAACTTTCCAACCAGTTCCCGAAGAATACCTAAAAAAAGCATCTCCCTTATAGGGAGTTTTCCCTTCCTTCGTGCTACGTGTTATAAATAACATATAAATAACCAAGCTATTAATGTCGTTGTAGACCAAGTTTGAGAGCACATTAAATCCTTATTTATCCCTCAATATCGTTGTAGCGAAACAAACAATAAAAGACACGAGCAATCGAAAACTAATGAATAAAATCTTATAATTAATTAAATTTTTGCTATTACTAATGAAAAGTGTCGACCTTTTAAAAATATGAAATAAATCAATTTTAAAAGATGATCTTAATATCCCTCGGATATTTAAAATATTTAAAATATCTAAGAAAACTGGCCAATTAAAGATCATTAGTACGTATAAATTGAAACAAGCTAATGCGTAGAAGAATCGACTCTCGCGACTTTAAAAAAAATATCACGGCCCAGTCTAACAGATTTTATTTCACGCTCTACGATCAAAGGTCAGCCGGTAGAGAGGCGAGTACGACATTGAGACAAGCGAAGCGTATAAAGAGCACGCTTCGTTTGACCCGGCTGATCGCACTGAACTTTGAAGATTAAGGTCTGCCGATCACGGAAATTCCCCTACCCTAACACCATAAACCACGTAGTACACGCGAAATACGCCAATAACACGTTCAGATGCGCATTATTAATCAGCTCCTTGTCAATAAAGGACACATCAAGAATATCCGGATCGAGATTGTAAATTATTGTAAATCCGCTACCGGTCGCGATAATTCTCGCTATACGAATCATTGTATATTATCCTACACGATAATCAAACAACTGAGTTCTTCAATTGAAATAAAAAAGAAAACTGGGACACATTTGGGAAATTTCAATGACCTCTTCATTCTCCATTGATAAGATCTCTTTCTCTCTCTCTCTCTCCTTCTGTCTTTTATCTAGTGCTCGATAAATGTAATCATAGGAAATAAACATTCGCCAGCGATTTAAGGAAATTTGTAGCTACACTGTGCGCAATTGGGCTGTACGCAGGGGATCCCCGGTAACACTGGCGGTAAATGAAGGAAACCAGGCCTTGGAGAAAGGTGATCGGTAACCTGAGCATACACGTGATCTCTCAACTGTTGCTGAACGCCAGAATTGAAGTAATTGTTATACTGAACGTTCAGAGCTACTCCCTCTTGCTCGTGTTGGCCGGTATTCTTTATGGGTAACGTGGCGCAGGTCGTGGTATCTATTATACTTTTTGAAAACTGATCAGGAACTATGTTCAACAAGCAGTAACCGTCCCCGTACAAGTTCCTGGACAGACTGGAATAAATTGGTGCCAACATAGTGCCGGCGATCTGTTCGTTGGACCTGGTCTCGTTGACACTTTGCGGAGGTCGAAATGCTGAGGAGTAAGCGGTCGAGTTGATTCCAAAACTATCGCTGGCGAAGTATTCGATAGCTTTCAACAGGTCCTGGCCGCATCTTTGCAGCACCAATTGCAACACCGACAGCTTCGTGTTAGGAAAGAGGCGAGCTAGCGTTTCCACCGAAGTTTGCGACACGCTGCTCTCTTTTGTTTCCTCCAGATTGTTCACGTTGAATACCAGGCTCTTGTACTTCGGCGCACTCTCGTTGATCGTCTGAAAAGCATATCGACCAGTCAGACATTCAATATTTTCGCTACTGTTAATACTACACCGATCAAGCGAGTAGAAACTTATTCATCAATAGAGCTTCAAGCATCAGTTTTGAGATCTTTGAGATCTTCGAATGCTTTGAATCTCCAAACTTGTTCGAATGTACAACATTGTTTGAAATAAATGTAGATGGTTACTATTAAATATTTATTTATAAAAACTGATAAGAAAACGTTTACCTAAAATATGCATTTTTATACTTTCAAATTGATAAATGCATGAAAATCCGTAGACTGTTACATACTGAAGAATCCTGACACTGGTTGTCTTTCTTTGAGTCTTCAGCTTCTACGCTCTCTTTAGGAGCAGAATCTTCTCTTTTGTTAGCGTCTACAGCTGATTTTGGCTCGGTTACTGCCATCCCAAATATTTTTCCCGGTGGAAGTCGATTGAGTTTCTGTCCAGTCGCTACTTTTGCCATTTTTAAGGCAATGGCATCTTCTGCAGCTTGTTGTCTCTTAAGGGCCACCTTTTAATCATAGAACAAACGAGATTAATTTCATAGGTACATGAAAAAAAAAAAAAAAAAA
>CAJDYZ010008300.1:11781-33648 GCA_903986555.1 Heterotrigona itama
ATACATGTAGGTATTTACTCATTTATACATCAGATTTTCGATTTTCTGTGAACTTTCGATTTTCGGTCGTGGAACATCCTGTGTGAATTTTAATTTTAAAATATTTGTATAAAAACAGAAACATGCCTAAAAAAAAACAAGGGAGGTTAGTAATTATTTTAATAACTAATAAATTTATCAAATGATTGTGACTTTTAAAGTTGTTATATAGAAAATAATTTGTTATAAAATTTGTTTTACTTTTTATTGTCCTGTAATAATTTCAAAGCATCTTAACTTAAACAATCTAAGAAAATCCAGAATTTCTGTTTTTGAACATAAAACAACACATGTAATTTGTATAGTAATCTGTATATTGAATGTCAAGAGAGGTTAGGTTATAAAATAAATAAAAATTTCATTTTTATCAATGTTAAAAATAACAGATCAATATAAGGAAGAAACAAGAATAAAATATTTTGTATTATTTTCAATAAAAACTTTACAAATTACAATCTCAAATAATTTTTTGTTTGTGAATAAGTTGTTTAAAAAATAAAATAATTTTAATAAATATCTATGTGTGTGTGTGTGTGTGTGTGTGTATATACAACTAAATGAAACAATTTACTATTTGTCCAGTATTAGAATAAATATTGTCTCTTTACATGCTTTCTTCATATATTTTAATTTAGAAATAATATTTTTTTTACATATAGAGGTAAAACAGGAAAAGAAAAAAAGGAAGTTAATAAGGATAATAAAGAGCAATATTTTGAAGAAATTATTGATGTAGATGAAAATACTACAAAGGATTTTGAATTTTTATCAAATGCTCCAATTTCTGGAAATGATGATTTTGTTTTTGAATCAGAAAAAAATTGGGATGTTGACGTTTTCAAATACTCTGATTTTTTTACACTTGATCTAAAAACACTATCTGCAGCAATAGAAGCAATTCCATTTAATGAAAATGTTAATATTGATAAAAAATATTTTACTGTAAGTGTAATAATATATTGAACTAATTTAATTTAATTTTGGTCATTTAAAAAATAAATAAATTTTTCTGAAATATTATCAACTATTGCAGGATGATCAGTTAACAGATATTTATAATACAGCAGAACGAGGTAAAGAAAAATATACCAAAATATTAAGTGACTCGGGAAAAGTAATTACAAATACAGAAGATGATGACAAAAGTCAGAATTCATTAGAAAATACAGCTGATGATTTAGATAGTTTATTGTCTTGTCAAGAACCTGTGATTGATCCTTTAATGATTGTGAAAAAATCGTTATCTTTTTCTTCTAGTTCTGGTATATATTTGAAATTTATTTTAAAAATATGACTTTTAAGAGAATGCTAATAAAATACATATTTATTACAGATGCAAAGATGACAAATAAACCTAACACATCAACCAAATCTTTAGATTTAGAAAAATGGCTAGATTCCATATTGGACGATTATAATTAATATTGGTATTTTTATTGTTTCAACATTTTATATTGCAAGTTTTTTATATACAATTTTTGGAATTTTAAATTATTAAAAAATAATGAGTAATGAGTAAAAATTTTTCTTAATTTATCATATCAAACTTTAATTTTCTCTGGACAGATATTATTATAATATACTAAATAAATTAATAAAATTCATATATATATCCTTGTGTAATATATTTTATTTTTTTTTTTTTTTACATAAATATTTCAAATTTTACAAAAGATATAGTTACATAATTTTCTTTTAAACAATTGTTATTTTACATTTGTTAGGTGGTTATTTTATTTGTACAAAAAAAGTATCTGTAAGAGAAAGAAGGAAGAATTACTAATCTTTAAACACACTAAATCTAAATATAATCTAAATCTCATAGAAACAAATATTGAGGAACTGTTTTCTTGAACAATTCTTTGGTAGAAAATGCATGTAGAAAATGCATTGTTCAGATTACTTTGTAGACTAGAATTTTAACTAGTCACCAAACTGCATATTGAGGTAAGCTTTCATTTTGTCATAAACTATGAGCATAATTGCGCCACCTGGTCCTAATCGTAAAATCTTTGGTACCAATCCTTTATACAAAGCTCTAAATCTAAAATAAAAATATTTAAAATATCATCAAATATTTAAAATAAATGTAACAAAAATATAAAATAATATACTTTACATATACGATATATGATATAAAAGTATAAAATTAATAATTTCTTACCCTTCATTTTGATAAACTAGATAAATAGTTTGTAAAGTACCCTTATATTGAATTGTTCCCTGTGGACCTTGAATACGACTTTTAGCAACATCAAAAGGTATATTCATACAAGATGCTGCTGTTCCAGATATAAAACCTATGGCAAACTAAAAAAATATATTTTTATTATATTAATAATAAATTTCGTATGAAATTAGTTTTCTTTTATTAAATTTATAAAATACTAAATAAATAAGTTATAATATGATACCTTCAAAAGTAGTTCTGGAACATATTCTTTTTGTTTATTTAATCGAGGAATGATAGTATTATAAATTCCGAAATAAAAAGCATTGAAAAGAGCATTTCTCATTATTGTAGCAGATAAACCTTTATTAAGGCCATTTAGTCCAAAACCTTGATTGTAAAGAATATGTCGGGTTACAGTAATAGTTGATGGACAGTCATTGATGTGTTTACGATTAGATTGCATTTGTATTTTTACTACTTCAAATGGATTTACTAAAATTGCCTCTGTTACACCAGTTAAGAATCCCGCACAAAAAAATGTCTGAAAAAACATTGTATAAAAATTTACATATTTAGTTACATATTAATATCATATATTGTTCAAATATATAATTATGAGAAATTATATATAGAAAGTATATATAATACAGAAGAAATGTAATACATACCATTGACATTGACATGTGGTTATTAAAGAACTTTTTATATTGTTCAAAGGAGAAAAACTAAAAAATTAAAGAAATAAGATAAATATACATAATATTCATATTAAAATAGTTATTTTTCAATCAAAATTTATTTTGAGAATTTATAGTGAAAATAACAAAAAAGGGAACTGCTTTGAATTACATACTTTCACAGCTCTCTTAGGAGTTTCCATGACAATTGGTGGTAATATACCTTTCCAAAATGCAGCAATTCCCTCATTGTTATACATTTTTTTCATACAATCTCTAATTCCTATGATAAATAATAATATAATTTAAAAAAAATTGTGATAAATAAAAGAAAATATTCAAAAATATTACAATAAAATAATAATACTGAAATAAAAATGTGTACAAATAATACAATGATACAGATTATACAGTGCCTGTATAATAGAGAACATCTTGCGATCCCATCTTAACTTGTAATTGAAAACGTGTTTTAATAAGATCCATGGGGTGCATTATACAAGCTTCTACGAAGCCTGCTGAACCCCCTGCACCAATTTGAATGACAGCCTCCTTTAGGAGACTTGGTTTACGTTGTGTAACTTCTATATGTGCCATTTTGGTTCAGCTATTTTTATTAAATCCTTAGTTCATTAGTTTTCTTAGCTCTTTTTATGAAAGAGAAAACATTATAATTTCCTTCTAATTTTGCAAATATTTCTAGAACATAAATTTTTTTTTTAATTTATTTTGATATGTATTTAAAAAAATGATACACGTACATGTGCAATTAACATTATTAATTTTATAATCTTATTCAATACATTTTGTTCATATAACCTATTTATGCATTTAATATTTTTTTCATATTTTATTTTTTTATTTATTTTTTAAATATTTCTATTTATCTTTTGAAAAATTTCGAAGTATATAGATTAAATTTAAATAAAAATTTAAATATTTTGACACAGAAATATATTGCAAATATCTAAATTTAAATTAAATATTATTTTTTATTATTTAATCTTCATTATCATCGCTATGTCATATCTTCCTCGTAATAAATTTTCAAAAAAAATACTTTTCGAATATTGGAATATTCAAGAAAAAATACTTTTTAATATATGTACGTATGTATTTTTAAAAGTTTAGGAAAATAATTCGCTAAATTAATTTACCCTGTAAATTAATTCCTGCCAAACAAAAAAAGAACGAAAAATATGGTTTTTTATAAAAACATGTTTGTTTTAATTTTTAGAAAAAATTCATCGAATTAATTCTTTTAGACAAAAATTAATGTTCATCGTGTAAAAAAAAAATTGTTATAATTAACAAATATTAACGAAGACAATGAAATAATTACGCTCTTATAAAATTTTTCGATGACTATGAAAAACATGTACTAAACAAAATTACAGAGAATCACAAGAGTAAGCATGATGAAGCAATATCTTGTCACTATCTTGAATGATATTATGTAATTACAATCTTTAAGTTAATTGCAAATTAAACCATCTCTTGAGATGAATCGTTTTCATATTGCTATTTGTCTTATTTTAAGGTTAAATTATAAAATATTTAATTAAAAAGATTTTTTAGATGCATTTTTTGAAAATAATCATTACCGCTGAATGTATGTAACTTATATGAATATAAGCATTATACATTTATAAATTATTTATTCTAAATCCAAATCGTTGTTATGTATAAAATACAATTTATTTAGATATTTGTTTAAATTAAAAGATTTGTTTAGAAAAAAAAGATATTTGTTTAGAATAAAAGATTTAAAACTAAAAAAATATTTATTGTGTTTAATTTAATTTCTTAAACTAAGACAGAAAAGACAATAATAATTTAATTAAGTTTATAAATATATTAGTTCTATTGTTTAATCATCTATACTAGTTGTATACTAATTCTTTTGTTTAATCATGGATATTGAAATTGTAAAGTATTTGTTTATTTTTGTACATTTACATTGAAATATCTACATTCTCAATTTTTAATTGACTTTAATTAATTATGCACTAATTAAACACTATAATTTTAATACATGCAATTTTGTGCAATAATATAAATAATATTGATATATTATAATAATTTAAATAATCTTAACTTTGGTAATTTGACACTTTGAAGATACATACATATTATATTTATTTCTTTACATTTACTATTTCAAAAATATTGAATTGAAATTGAATTAAAAAATATAACGAAGAACATGATTTTTTAAATTTACTAATATCTTCAAAAGTGTAATTAAGCAATTTAATATATTAATAATTTCTTGACTCTTAATTGTACAATTCATTAATTGTTGTGCATTCTATGTATTCTAACTCTCTCACAAACATAAATAAATAAGTACATTTCCTATGCAAAATTCTGTTACAGAAAATGTTCGAGATTTTAATTAGTTTAAGGAAAGCTGTTATATAAGGCAACATTTTTACAATAAAAGGTTGAACTTTTTTTTATTTAATACAGCTGAATATTTTGATTTTAGGATTAAACAAATACTTTATTGATTTGTTACAGTATTAAAACACTCCATTCATTCGTTTCTTATCGACAAACAAAATGACAAACATTAATTGTCGCTGGTATTATCATTGGCAAAAAATATAAATTTGAAACAAACTGTGAGTTAATTATATTAATGTTTTAATGTTTTAATTAAGAAGGGATATATAAATAGATCGCTTTTTAGTATATATTCAATTAGCATTCATCGTGCCAACATTTAATTGTACAAATTAACTGTATGTATAGATATTTTTATCTTTTATCAATTGTAGAAATAATTGTGGATAATGAATTCTTTGTTCACCTTCGTGATATTCTGTTTCGTTCGTGTAATTCGTGCTTGCAACCTTGAATTTTTATCGATGCCATTTTTGCTGCTACGATAATGCCTTGTTAATTGACCGCAATTCAAAGTTTATACGCATCTGGTTAAATTCTTGAGGAAAATATTTTGATAAGTCTCTGTGCTTCGATGGGTGTGCTTCTGATACGAATGTTGAACAGATTTGCTTACGAGATGCCCTAGGAAGGAAGTAAACAACTTTGCCAGTGTGCTTGGTATGTCATTTCGAATAAAAGAGGGTTATATCACTCTGCGCTTATGTACGTCTATAACGTAGGTACTTACGAAACGCTAGTGACAAAGTGAGGCATTGACGGAGATTTGGACGGTCAGTTAACAAAGTACAATTAATGCAGACTACTGGCTATCATCGCAATGCCACTTCATAGTTGAGAGTCGTACTGTTGACAATCAGATAGATCAGTTACGAAGCGTCACGCTTCGAAAATAAGTTGTTTCGCCAAACTTTTCTTTTTTATTCTTGTTACGTTCTAATTTTTATACCGACGATATTTCAATAATATGGACGTTAGGCGTAGAAAGGTTTGTTTCCAGCATTTTCTTCTTCTTTGGTAAAATTTGCGGATTAATTTTCTCTCGTTCAGTCGACTCAAAAAATAATTGTAGATAATAATAAATAACACGATCTAACTTCAAAGGAAATACACTTTTACAAAAATGCATATACAAAAGTATAAATTATTAACGTCAACACGTTTACAATAATTTAAATGTTGTAGATAATTTCGTGAAGATAGATTAATATATATATCTTTTATTTGATATGAGAAACTATTTCGATTAAAATAATTACAAATATTATGATGAAACCTAGAAAATGATTAAGAAAATAATAGTTTCAGCTACTAATCAATAGTTAAGTTACGTAAGTTTCGAAGTTAAAATTCCATAAATGTAAAACAATTATAACTTTTTACACTTTTAATTTATGCTTACTTGCTTATTTCGCGAATCGTTTAATTTGGCTAATTTTATTGAAATTTCATTTGATTTGCATTTAATTTAAAAATTCAAATAAAACTCTAAAGAAAATTCTATTACGTTGGCATTATGTCATCATGCCGTTTTGTACTTTTTCACTGTATTTTCATACAATAAAATAAAAGCATATTCTTTTCGAATCATTATATTCATTTATGAAACAAATATATATATATTTTTTGATCAAAATTTTCAAAAATCTCAACCTTAAATTTCATTTATCATCATTTCAATTTTAAAAGATTTGAACAATTCAAATAGCGTACAAATATTTAGTATCTTCTTTCTTGTTAAAAACTTTCTTAAAATTATGTTTCAAGCTAAAGTATTATAACTCCGAAATATATATTTTGGAAAAGTTATGGTACAAAAAATTATCTATCATAACATTTGTATTAAATTTCTTATTAGAGATAAGATTAGCAATATTTTTTATTTATGAACTCAGATTGCGAACGTGCTAAATAAATATATGGATTTTTATGATTATATTATATGTGGATTTTATGATTATGTTAATTACAATGTCTACGTACGTGAAATTTCCGATATTCCACGTGTAATGCCGAATACGTGATGCTTTTATTTTCTTTAACTTTTTCATCGTCTAGAGAAATTGAAACTACCTTCGTTGTCTGTATTAACCCCTTGTATTGCATTTTAGATGCAATATATTCCAGTAAGTTTAAAATTAACCTGTCGTTTTAATTGCATATTGTAAAAGTTAACACATTAAAATTGACACATATATTGAATTTGAGGTTATCGGATCGTTCAATTCTACGATTATTATAAAATTGTCTTTAATATTAAGAGTTCCAAGTGATTCTTTCTACATCATGTAACGTATTCTAGCTAAAATAAAAATATTTTCATACGTTTAAATTTATGGCTTTTCTCATTTGTAAGAAAAAGATACGATAAGACATGAAAGAAGAGAAAATAATATTTGAACTCATCTCAAATTGAAGATCACTTTTTATATCAATTCAGTAATATCTCTGCAATTATTTTTAATTTTGTTCGCTTGAAAAGATTATTATCAAGCTTCATATATTTTCATTGCTAAACAATATAAGCAGTTTTGAAATTTTCTTGAGTTTTATTAAATGTATTAAGTTTATTTGATGAAGTTGTTTTTACAACTTTTAAACTATCTTGTTTTTTTTGTGCTATGATAGAAATATTTGATTTAGAAAAATCTTTGGCAATATTCCAACATTAAATTGAAATAAACTTTAGTGTTTCATTGATTATATATAATGTAAATATAATGAATTAATGTTACGTTTTCAGTTAAAAACAGAAAATGACGATATTTTTGAAGTTGATACCAAACCTAGAATTAAAAAGGGTCATCCAGGCAAAAGATACTTTGTTGTTATTGCCTTACTGGGAATTCTCTTCTTAGGATATATAGCAATAGCGTATGTATTATTTCTCAGAACAATTATAACAATTGTATATTACACTTGTTTACAATAAAATTTAGGAAAATTAAAATACTATCATTAAATAACAATAATTTGAACTATTTCATCCTTTGTCTTTTTCAGATATGATTTGAAACCAGTACATCTCGGGAGCAAGGCAATTGATACATTGGCTTTTTCCTTCAATCTACAAAAGCCATTTTATGTTGTAGTAATTGATGCAGGCTCTACTGGCAGTCGTGCTTTAGCATTTAGTTTCCACGAATCAATCCTCGGTGGCAATTTGGTTTTGGATGATGAACTTTATACAGACATAAAACCAGGTGTTAGTGCTTATGCTGAGAAACCTAAAGATGCAGCAAAATCTCTGACTGTGTTGTTAGATAAGGTCAAAGGAGTCATTCCACAAGTAGAATGGCAACATACACCTCTCAGCATGAAAGCTACAGCTGGTTTGAGACTTCTTCCTGGACACAAGGCTCAAGAAATACTCCAAGAATGTCGGAAAATGTTTGAAGATAGTGGTTTCCAAGTATGTATTCAATATTTATAAAGTTAATAGTGCATAATAAAATTTTTATTCGAGAGATTGGATTTACAGTTATTATACATATATTTTGTTTTATATTTAAATTATTGTTTGCTTCGATTTAGGGATTTTAGCATGTATTACGCTGCTTTAATTTTATTGATACTGTTTCTCTTTGAATTTATTATCTTTAAATTAGCATATAATAATTTAATAAAACTAGAAACATGTAAAATATGATATATGACTGGATTGTTATGTGTGTTTTTATCACATTTTTGATTATATGTAAATTAATGCAAATTATTTTTAACAATTAAATAAAATCGCATTTTAATTTTATTGAATTCTGTTATCATTGATTTTTACAAAATTTAAACCAACTAATTTTTTATTCAGATTTATTTTAAATACAATCTTTTCTTTATTTAATAAAGAAATTGAATATACTAATTTAAAATCGCTTTTCATATTTAACAATAAGTCAGAGTTATATTTTTAAAATCTCTACATTTTCCTTCTTTTAAATGCATTTTTCTCAGTGATAAAATATTCTTCTATTGTCTTCAGTAGGATTGCACGCATATTTCTTCCTGGGGATGAAACTAAGTGGTGTATGTAATAGATCAGTATACAGCATGAAATTCACATTAAAGAAATTAGCTGCTTCATTTGTATAAAGCTTCATTTGTAGAAGCTTTAAACTTAAGGTAGATGTTTATTATTTATTCTATATGTATTTTAGATTTCCAAAAATTCGATTTCTATAATGGATGGAACGGATGAAGGTATATTTTCATGGTTCACTGTAAATTTTCTATTGGAACGTTTCGCTACACACAATCCTGGTAATACAGTTGCCGCACTAGATCTTGGTGGAGGTTCTACACAAGTGACTTTTTCACCTGATTCCACACAGGTATAATTAAATAAAAAATATAATTTTAATATCTAAAAATGCGGAGTAATAAATACAAGATGATTGAAATAATCTTGATATAGTATTTGAGTAAAAATATCAAATATCATTCATTATCAGTGACATGAATTTCTGATAAGACAAAGTAAGAAGTATTTTTATAATAAAAGTTTTTATATTATTGTATATAGATATATATTTTATAACAAATAATATCAGTGTTATAAAATTATTAGGTTTTTAATTAAATAAAATTATTAGGTTTTTAATTAAATAAAGTTTGAAACAATTAATTAATTATATCTATTTTAAGATTTATTTTCAGTAGATAAAATATTTTTATTATTGATTTAAAAAAATATTTAAAATTTATTCAGGAGAAAAAACTGGATGGTCATGTATATTCTGTTAATATCTTCAACCACAACATGAGTGTTTATACACATAGTTACTTGGGTATGGGTCTTATGGCAGCAAGAAAAGAGATTCTGACACATGGAATGAATTTGGATAATGTAAATCCGAAAGACGCAATTGAAGTACGATCTGAATGTGTAAATCCTATAGTTTCGACGGAATGGAATTATGGTGGATTTAATTATCTCGTTAAAGGACCCGTGAATGGAACTCATAAACTAGTCAAAACACAAAATTTTGCTGGTGGAGAAGTGGATAGACCAATCGTCAATTTTTCAGAATGTTTAAAAATCATTGAAAAGTATGTTGGCAGAATCAAAAATAAACCAAAAGGTTTAAAAGACCGCGAGATCTATGCATTTTCTTACTATTTCGATCGTGCTACCGAGGTAAATTTTCAATCAAATATAGTGTGTGTGTGTGTGTATTAAAAATTTTATAAAAATTGCAAATAGTTTTAATCGATTAATATTTTAGGTTGGTTTAGTTGATCCCTTTTTCGGCGGAGTTATTCAAGTAAGCGCGTTTTTAAAACAAGCAATGGATGCCTGCGATTATCCAAATACTGATCAACCTTTCATTTGCCTCGATTTAACATTTATTTATATTCTTCTTCGCGATGGATTTGGTTTAGAACCTATTACAAAACTTTATGTAAGGATATATTTTTACTTTATTTCATTAAAAAAAATTCAAGTATATATATATATTAAATATTAAGTATATATATATTAAATATATTAAATGTATATATTAGTTAAGTATATTAATTATTTTATTTCATTAGGTCTTGTATTTTTTAGTTTTTTAATAATTTAAACAAATTTTTAATCCAATATTTTATTTTTTAGCTTTATAAAAAAATCAATGGACATGAATTAAGTTGGGCTCTCGGCGCTGCCTTCAACATAATCCAAAACGGTCTTTAACACATCTGAAATATAGGAAAAAGAATTACAAATATTTTTACACAAAATTAAAGAAATTTTTTGAATTCACAATTTACCTAAATGTTTAATCTAGGTAAAAAGTATCAATCTATTCTCACGTTTTTTATTTTTATTGTAATATGCTCAGTTACTCGAGTTTGCATTCTTATTAATGTATTTATACTAGTTGTTACATGATGCTTTGTTATTTGAACATTCTATTTTGAGCAATTGCAGTATTAAATAAAATTAACGTGCGAATTAAAATAAATCAGAGATTCTTAAGATTTTATATCTTAATAATTTGTAGAAAACGAAGTGACTTAATGTATATATAAATTATTGCAATTAATTGTCGTTTCTGTGACACGTCGTAATTTTATATATATTATTCAAGAATATGTATCCTTAAGCAAGAGATATATTTATATTTTCTTATGAATTTCTGATATAAATATTAAATGCATATTGTGAATTTCAAATCATATTTTTTTTTAACTTTTTTCTAGTACAATTTTTTACAGTAGCACATTAGATTATATTACTTTTTAAACTGTTCAAACTATATTTTATTTTTTGAAACAAACTTATTTTAAACAGTGTTTAAGTAATTTTCAATAGTTTTATGATATATTGAAAATATTTATACAAAAACTTAATCTTTTTAATTAACAGTACTTTCTGTCATTTGGTCACTACATAAGGTTTGTTCATTGTTTTTTGTTTTACTAGAAAATAGACAAATTATGATAATGAATAAAGAATTTTTCAAAAACTAGAAATCCTTCATTATTGCATATTAATGAATAAAACTTTTGCAGTGACCAAATATTCAATTTCGTTCAAAAAAGACAATTTATATTTCAACATGTGCATTAATTGCACAATCGCACAATTAATAATTGTACAAAAATACAATGTTTTAACAAAATATATGTTATGTTATAACAACTTTGTCAAGTACTTAATAATTTTTTTGAGTACATGCAAATTAATATTTAATAAATAACAAAAAATTTATTACAAATATTCTTTTTTACCAAACTATTTTATAGATATTCTTATGGTATTGTTTCGAAATAACAAAATATAAAAAATTATGAAATTGAATTGAAGATGCAGAATACAATAATTTATTTCAGACATTTTTACAAAAATATTCAATAAAATTTTATTATATAAACTAATCTATACTGCTTTGAAAATTAAGTTTCTTCATTACAACGATATTATCATAATATGAAAGAACAAGTTTTTTGTTTTTATATGTCCTTATTTTGTTATATACCAAATATAATATCGTGATATAACTATGCAGAATTAGAATTTTGTATAAAATAAATTCAACTATTACTTATATGCGTACAAATGTGAGTAATGAGTGCAATCTTGATCTTAATGAAATCGTTCATGAAAAATTTTCTTGAGTCACAGGTCAATAATCGTGTTTCAATTTATTTTCCTGAAATATTGCACGGTACGATAACAATTTGTTGGCCACAACGAAACTTATGAATTGATAAGAACGACTAAATGCTAGAGAGTTATGAGACAGCTGGATACAATGCATATATGCGGATAGTGAAACAAGGAAGAAGGTCTAATCGAGTGAAAGCTAAGGTCAAAAGGCCAATAAACGTTCCCGGACGAGCCGATAAGCTGCATAATAGTAAAATACCAGTTGCATTTCTCTACTTTCCTTTTTCTTATTCGATATGTGCGATGTCATGTAACCTGTACAATCGACTGGGAATATTGATTGATTTTCAATCGTAAAGCCGCGTTCAGAAAAACACTTCTAATACTAAAACTATCCGAATAGGCCCAAAAACTTTACTAGTTACAAATTAGCGGTTTATTGTTGATATTAATAAAATTTTTCAAATTTACAAATTACAAGTCATCTGATCATTATATTTGATGCAAAATTAAAAGAGAAACTTCAGGGAAGTCTACAACCTATAAGTTATAAATTGTGTAATACTGATATCAACAGAGAGTTATTATGCGAGAAAGTTCGCTATATTAGTTTATATTGGTATTTCAAATTATTTAAATTCAAGGTCAACATTAGTTAAATTGTTAGTAGAGAAATTTGTAATTAATTGTAGGATGAACTAGGATTTGTAATTAATTGTAGGATAACTACTAATTAAACTCGGTAACTTTGATAAAAAAATTCAACAAGTGGGTTCAGTAATTATTATCCATTCTTTTAAATGTTAATTATAAAATCCTTACTTTCAATGTATGATTTGCAACAATCCTTTCATTTAATTTAACATAGTTTCCATGTTTCATATATTTGTTTCGTCGTTATAGTCGCGAGTGAATTTCGATCTATCTAACGAATATCGAAGAAAGTGTACGAGAGTGATTTTTCTCGATTTCTATAACCTCTTTGTAATTATTTGTGAGATATAATAAAACATTGGAAAGTGTGATATCTGATAGTTGAAGTTCATTCATTGTTAATTATATTGCTATTTAATAATTAAATTAATGATGAAGCAATTAGCGATTTATTCTACGTAAATATCTTCTTCTATATAATTGTTTTCGTATATATATAGAACTATGTATAACTTTTTTGTTAAACTAATCAACTTTCTCTATGAGAGGGTAGAATTAAATATCAAAATAATAATATTAAATAATAAACTAAAAGTATCAAATACCAATTTGATCTCTTTAAAATGATCAATCACTGGCGCTGACTTATGATCACTCGCTGCGCTTCATTTTCAAAATGAAAATGAGTGCAAGACGAAGTCGTAGAATGTGTAGTACATATGTATCTGTTAGAAGCAATCCCAACTGCCTATGTAACTGCCTATGTAATTTTTCTTCATTTCCGATTTCAACACGTTGATTTTGCGAAATTTCGAGAAGATTATAAATGAAATATCGAGCTTAATGTGTATATAATTCAGTATATTTCAGCTCGTTAAAGAAAAACTTAAGAATAGGAAGTAACGAACATCTAAGATTTATGAGATTTAAATGAACATGACGGGATTATGATTATTTAGAGAATATTGCGTGTTCCGAGAAGAAAAAAGGATTTTACAACCAATCCTTTCGCTTACATTAAGCAAGGTAAAATGTTTCTATAATATAAACTTAATCAAAATGGAATAATTTTAATCTTGAATATTTCCTGATTATTTTAAACTTTTTCTTTTCTAGCTTCTAGATTCTTTTCTATTAATAAAAAAAATGGTCAATGAAAAAGAACTTCTGACATATTAACAAATTCATGGGATATATTATTTATTTTTATATAATATTAATATTGTAAATCTTGTGTAATTAAACAATTCAATGTTTGAATCAACAATGTTTTAATGATCAAATGATCGATATCAGTGGCGATAAAATATTCTCCACTCTCTGCAGTAGCAGAAAAGAGAAACATTAGAATAAATAAGAATAGGAAGGAAAACAAGGATAACTAGCGGCATGAATCGAGGGGAAAGCAGAATGCGTTAGCATTCGTGAAAGGAAGAAGAAGGAAACGAAAGCGGGCTCTCTCTCACGTTCTTACGCAGCGGAGAAGATGCTCTCGTAAGAAATCTTACCTGCGAAACCCTGGAAAACTATCGAGAAAGAAATAGGGGTGGGGGTAGAGAAGAGCAACGTCTGCCAAGAGGCAACTTTCACATGGTCACCACGTGAATCCCCTTTTCAGCTTCCTGGAACATCACGGGATCAAGAGTATCAACTTGAAAGGTCATTCCTCGACCTCCTTTGAAAAAATTGGAACGAATTTCGATCTAACCTCCTTATCGTTCTCTCTCTTTCTCTCTTTTCACTCGCTTCTCTTTTTATAGCAAAGTTCAATTATTCCTATAGTTAAGGAAATATATATATATATAGCAAAGAAAATTATTGCTAAGACAAATTATTGCTCTATACATTTTTTCATAATAATTATTGAATTAATCATTTTTTAATATATTAAAACATTTATCACAGTTTGTGTTCAAACATAATTTTTACTTAATGCACGCACACAGTTAATGTGCTAAATCAAGTAAGAGCAAAAAGATTTAGATAATGTCTTTGTCATGATTGCTTTTCACTGATTATTTTCCTAACTTGTAGATTATATTTATGGATACAAAGATGTATGGTCAAGACAGCTTTTCAGAAGATTTGCTAAAGAGGCAAGAAAGATGGAAAGTAGAAGAGTGGTTCTATTAGTCCTTAGTGAGTATAACTATTAATTGAATAAAATGAGTAATAGTTTTAAGAATTTTAAAGAATTAACGTACATCGTAAGAAAAGTTTCGACATAGGATGAGAAATTTCCTCAGGGCTACTTTTTTTTCATGGAAACTATTTATTTTAAGGATACCTTGTATTCAGGTTAGGCAGAATTTTGAAATAGAAAGCGTGTACTGCGATGAGTAATACTTCAGAAAAAACTACTGAAGTGAAATTACCAGCTGAACATTGTATTGACCTGTGAATAAGGTGAATGTCTCAACAAAAAACAAGATTTTCGAAACTCAATGACAGTAGTTGGAACCTGGATAAGTCAGGTAGTAAAAGATTCAGTGCAGCGGTTAATAATAATATCCTTTGGTGTTACAAGACTTATCACCTCACAGTTGCACTTTCTCTTTCTCAACGACCATTAAAGGCATTAATTACACACTCCTCCCTGATAATGCAGAGAGGAAGGAAAAAGCTAATGAAACAAAGCCATTAAATATGGTGGCCTTAGAAAAAGCTGGTCGTGGAAAAGATCGATCGTCCGTTTAAAGAGGAAGGCGTCGATTTCCGCGTCTTCTTCGGGAAAGGCGTCGTGACGCAAGCTAGAGAAACTTTCACTATTCTTAAACAGCCACTAATCAAGATGAAGACTGTCAGGTAGGTATATGCTTTTCTCTCCTCTCTTCCCTCTTCTCTTTCTGTCACTAAAAAACGTTCCTGAGGTCAAATCTTCTTGACGAACCTTATTACTTCTGTAAAAATGAATTACTTGTAAAAAATTGCAAACCTAATCAAAACCTTATTACTTCTGTAAAAATGAATTGCTGCTGATTGCTGAAACATTCGTTGATTGATGTATCTATATATATGATGCGTTTGACAAATAATCATATTCTTCGCGAATCTTTTAAAATTGTGATTAACTGAGTAATTGTTATCTATTATCTATTATCCTCACACGCAAGTCAATATTAAAACATACATGTATGTCCACAGCTGTAATGACATGAGTCATGTTTTACATGCAGTTTAGTATACGTCTGACTAATATACACATTCTACTGTCTATTTGGAGGGATAATATTTGTTCAATGAATGTATTACTCAAGCGTTTATATTGGTCTTTTTACATTAACAAAACGAAAAAAAATTGAAGAAAGACAAAAGAAAAACAAGGAAAATTTGTTTCCTTTAACGAATTTCAGTGTACATATATATATATGTTGATTTCTAGAGCAATCAATTATTGTACATATAATACTATAATGATGTACACATTCACTTTTATAGTTAAACATCTAACTGTCTTTAAGATGATTAATTTATCTTACAGTTGAATACGGTTGATACAGACGTTTTTTCCGACGACATGATGAAATATGTGACGTGATGAGATTCATGCGAATAAATCAGGTTCGTGGACCACAGAACGCTTGGTTTCTCACATACGGTGGCGTGGGCCTAACTTGTGTATAATGTTTTAGACTTTAGACGAAGAGTCGTTGCATAATATACTGTTCATACGTTTTATATCGCATCACACGCAGAATTAAGCGGCACGCTAGATTGGTTTCTCTTTATTTTCGAGAACACGTTATCTTTAGATTCGAATAGAAATTATTTACCACATGATTAACGTTTACTTTCGAAATGTTGGTTTGAAGATTTCCTTTAATGTTTAGCTAGCGAGAGTGCGAAAATGTTTTAACATGTTCTCTGTTTGCATTTAATTTACAGAATGTCGAAATTTGAAATTATTTGACTAATAACTCAAAACTTTGACTGACTCAAATACATTTCATCCAATTATTACATCACATGGAAATATCCATTATTTAAAAAATGTTAATCTGCTGTATAAGGAGTTCAGTATATTTTAAAAGAACAGAAGAAATTTATGAATTTTCATTGAAACATTGACTCAAATACATTTCATCCAATTATTACATCACATGGAAATATTCATTATTTAAAAAATGTTAATCTGCTGTATAAGGAGTTCAGTATATTTTAAAAGAACAGAAGAAATGAATTTATGAATTTTCATTGTGGAAAGATCTTGTAATTATTTCTAACTTTCTTTAATGAATACGAATTTCAGAAGAATAAAAGTTTCATTCTTTTTCTTTTTTTATCTAAAATATGAATCTCATAGGAACTAAAATCCACAGAGTTTAGCAATCGACACTTAAATGTTGAATGCGGTCAGTTCTTGCAATATTTTAATGACTCCGTACCAATTTAAACTTTCATTGCACGTGCTCCTGTGAATATGGAGAAATTAATGTGAAACGTGATTTCATGTAGCTCAATTTCCGCTTGCATGAAGTTATTCCCACAGTGATGACCATTACGAGACACTCGGTATATGCCTATAGTACACAGTACGATTGATTTTTAAAAAATCTTTTACAAAAATTTTTTAATTTTTATAACTATACACATTATATATTATAACAATAACTTCTATTTATCCTTTGCAGTTATTGTGTTTTACACAATGTATAAGGGTGGAGATTGCACTTGCAATTTCAATTACTTTTCGTGTTACCTGAAAGTTACGATATCGTTAGTTAAAGTTTACTATCGTCATTATCATTAGATAATCATAGATCGCGTGCACGATTGTTGTCATTAATTTTTACCTCAATTGTTGTAACTGTCATTTTATAGTTGCATCATCACAATTACGGATATTATTGTACCATGATTTTTCTTCTTACGACGTTAAGCAGCTGAAGATTTTAACTGATAAAATTAAACAAACTATTGACATTCAAAATTAAATAAAAATTTCCTGCATTTTGATTTTAATTTCGTTGTACTCTTCGAAAGTCTGTCTTACTTTTGAAAGAAAGTCTGCCTTGACAAAGGACGATGATTTTTATTTTTTAAGGAAGACTATTCTCGAAGGACGATTTCACAGACGACTTTCTCTGGCCCTCTTAAACAAGTGAAAAGGAGCACAAATAGAAATTGAAAGTTCACGATGCTCCATGTGAGATGGAGATTCCACGAAGATCAATCGGGCGTGTATATCTTTGCGTTGTTCATAATCTTTAAAAGTAACTTAAATAGGAGATTGTTCGTAAGTTGTATGCAGATTAATGTAAAATTAATTTGGGACTACAATTGTTTTTCATAAGTAATCTCATGGAATCTAGTTTTCGAACGATTAAACCAATGAAGTTTAATTTTCGATGATCGTTTGGAGCGCACATAATTTTCAAATTCTCCATACTGCCATTGAAAATTTAAATTTTTGATAAGGCTCTAGCTCGACGAAGGGTCAAGGAATATGATTAATGAAGATATCATGATTTTATGTAAAAATACATAAAAAAAGCTTTATTTCGCCACCGTTTTCTTGCAAAAAGTAACGTATAAAAAAACATTTAATCCTAATCATCGTCGTCGTCGTCGTCTTGGTTATCGTGTTTCTAACTTCTGTTAGAACCACCATCATCATCATCATCATCATATTCGTCATCATCGTCACCATCATCATCGTGATCGTCGTCATTATCACCATCATCATCATCATCATCATCATCATTATCATCATCGTCGTCATCATCATCATCATCCTAGTCATCACGGTCATCGTCATGATCGTGGTCACATTATTCTTATTAATCGTGTAACTCCGAATCGCGAGCAGGAGCCTCGTGTTACTATCGATTGTCCACTCGATTGTGCTGTTCCTGCTCGTCAGCGCGGTCGTCGTCCACGTGGGATCACAGTGTATCGCGTCCAATAGGATCGCAGTTGAGCCGTGGCTGAAGCCGTGGCCGAAGCCGTGAATGCGTGCGTCTCGCGGAGCGTAAAGGTAAATTCGAGTACGGGTGGAGGAGGAGTTGTGGGGATTCAACGGGCATTTCGAGTGACTAGTAAGGCCCTGAAGCGCCGGGAGCTCCGTAAGACGTGCTGGGTCCACTTGGTCCGCTTCCACCATGACCGTCAAGTCCTCCGCCTCCGCCGATTCCTCCGCCGATACCGCCACCGATTCCTCCGCCGATTCCTCCACCGATTCCTCCGCCGATTCCTCCGCCGATTCCTCCGCCGATTCCTCCACCGATTCCACCACCGCCGCCGCCACCAGTAACTTCCTTCTATAATTTGTACAATACCCTATCATCAGTTTTCAGATTGAGGACAAGTTGATTTCTTTCAGATTACCACACAGCTGTTGATGATCCGTACTTTTGAAAGATATTGAGGCTAGTAAAGGTGGATGCTGTTTCTTTAATTTAAGTAAGAACCGAAATATTGTCGCAGGACAGGAATTTATACTTCCCATGAACTTGTTGTTAATGATAAAAAAATTTATAACGAACAACGATAGATATCTCTTTCTGCATCTTTAATGTTTAACCATTTTGATGCGACTGTTAATGTGAAACGAAGAACTGTGATCAAACAATGAAAAGGACAAAACACTTGTAAAACAAGCAAGCTTTATGGAAATATGGATACTAATTTATACTGAGGTTTGAATTTCGCTGAGAATTGAAAGAAACTTGCTTACCTGAGTCTTGTATTTGATGAAGTAAACTTCCGGTTTGCTCGGCTGAGTCGGAGCAATGGTAGGCAAAGTGATTTCCGGTGCTTCTTCCGGTTTCTTCACCAACACATAGATCAACGTCTTCTGTTCATCTTGCTGAGGAAGAGCAGGGATGGCAGGAGCGGTAGGAGTTGGCGGAGTTGGTGCCTTGATGAAGATGATCTTGTAGTGCTTTTGAGGTGGGGGTGGTGGCGCGATGGGTCTGCTCGGCCTGTCTTCCGGTGCTTCTGGTGGTGGCACGTGTACGTAGATGTGCTTCTGTATGAGAGAACCACCTCCGAAACCACCGCCTCCTCCAACACCTCCACCGAATCCACCACCGAATCCACCGCCACCACCGCCTCCGATACCACCACCAAAGCCTCCACCGAATCCACCGCCGAATCCACCGCCAAGTCCACCACCGAGTCCACCACCGAGTCCACCGCCAAGCCCTCCGCCAAGTCCGCCACCGAGTCCGCCACCGAGTCCACCGCCTATCCCAGTGGTTCCACCTCCTGGTGCCCCGTAACTGGAGCTAGGCTGAGAGTAAGAGTAGCCTGCTTCTGGCCGTGCCATCACCGAAGCGGCGAGCATCACGATCTGGCAACAGAAACGTTTAACAGTATGTCAGTATTGATATGAATTTTGAAACAAACAACGTGCGCGAATATTCATGTTAATCCAAATTTTTATGAATAGAAAAAGAAACAGGAATAGAAGGATGGAATGTAAAGGATAAGAAGATAATAATTGGATGCAAGGAATAGAAGAGTAAAGATGGAAGAATGAAAATCAATATATGAAACTTAAACTAATGGAGATACAGTAAAAGAAACGTAATTACATCGAATTAGAAAGTTCTTGTTTCTAATGTACTTTCATACTCGTGCATCTTGATATGATTATCGAATGCGTGGATCATCAAACACAACTGCATTTGTCGACATCATTCTCATTCTTCTCTTACTTTCTCTTTCATACCATCTTTCCTCCTATATACACAAATTTCAATTTTCTTTCTTTCCTCTATTTATCTATCTATTTATCTATCTATCTCTTTGGTCTCTACTACTGGCTATCATATGGAAACAATTGAATGAGTGAAACAAGTAGGAATATGTATAGTAGTCTCTACTATCCTAGAAACTGTAAACTCACTGTAAATGACTATATCGTTTCTAGGATAACAAGTAGGAATAGTTAAAACTGTGGTCGACTCGCAAATTGTAACATATATATATAGTTTAACTGATATTGTGATAATTTTCAGCCTTCCATGTAAGCCTGATGCCAATGGAGAATTTCAAAGAAAGGAAAGAAGCAGATGAAAGAATGAAGAAAGAGGCACTGCCTGAAACGTCAGGGAACGGTAGGAAGAGGATGTAGAATGAAAGAAGCCAACGAGTAGACGAGAAAGATTGGACTCACCATGAATGCCCTCATGGTTGCTGCTGTTCCTTGGATTTGAGGACTGATGCTCCACAGATGTTACGGTGCCCCTTTTATACCAGCCCTGGCCCCACTCGTATCTCGACCCATCACCTATGCTGATGAGACCGTTGGTGAATCTCTTTCTCTCTTTCTCTCTTTCTCTCCACTGTGTCGTCGATTTTGCTGCAGCTTTTTTTCCCCTCATACAATATGAACTTGACTCCCTGAGTGCTCATTAACGCATTTCGGTTTCAGATCAATTAATTCTTGAACCTTTGGTCCCTTTTCGTGACTCGTTCATTCATGACTGGAGATAACTATCATTGCGAGGTGATGGGTTTTTTTTTTTTTGGCTGAACAGAAGACAGGCACTTTCTAAATCCACCTAATGCTCGCAAGCATGATGCTCCCGTGTGGCGTTTCAGCACAAAGAATACGAATTTGCATAATGCGATAGTGATTTATTCCATTTACATTGAATTTAAAAACGGTGTAATTAATTGCCATCTTTCATAAAAGAATCGGATCGTTTTTTACTTGAAATTTTCGATAAATTGGTATTTCTCAGATTTTTAGGGATATTTTTTTACGTTAATGATTTTATAATTGTTGATCTTTAAATGTTTGATTAATGGTGGTAAAAAAAATCTATAAGTAATTGAACGCAATGGCTGCGAAAGAAAAAAAAAAAAAAAAA
>CAJDYZ010008300.1:57182-67338 GCA_903986555.1 Heterotrigona itama
GTATGTATCGATTCTAATAATAACTAATTTCAAATTTTACCAATATTGTAACCATTATGCTGCAGAGGTTTATGCAAATTTATATTTTTATGAATATGAATTTTAAAAAAGTGGAATTTAAGTAGAAAATTGTTTCATCTACATATACATGTATGTGTATATATATATGTGTATATGTATATAAATATTCTGAGTAGTCAGTGCAAAATCTTGAAATTTGAGAAAATGTGTAAGTCTTGAAAATGTGAAAAGTTCCTTATAAAGGAATAAGGTGACAAAGAAACAGAACGCAGGAGCAAGTATAGTTGTAACGATGTCGAGATCACCCGATGAAACAAAACTTTGTTTTTTTTTTTTTTCTTATCAGATCTGTATGTGAAACGAAGTCATGGGAAAACCTGAGCAGAATCTCATAGAGTTAGAGTCGCCTTACAAAAGAGAGTGCGTTGGAAAGGAAATTTTATGGCAACTTGTCAGCATTTATTTACCGGGCGAATGAAATTTCACAGTGGACGTTCCAGGAAAATAAAGCTTTTTCTACTGATTAAACTATTAAGAAAGAAATTGAAGGTGTTGGATGTGATTGAATTATTTTGCTCTATATTTTGAGTAGAATTGGCTAAGAGAATAGTGTAACAAAAATGGACACAGTTTGATCACTTTTAGACACAGGAAAAAAAGTAAAATTATGGAAATATGATTGTTTTTTGTTTATACGTATACTGGTATTTGCACTTAGTATAATTTCAAAATAATTTTCCAGCGAAACGACATTCTTCAATATGAGACAAAACTGAGAAATGTTCAGCTAATCTCGCAGTTTCCAAAGATTCAAATAAGACCAAACTTTGCAACTCACAAAATGCATCAAAGACATCAAAGATAAAAGCTAAACGCACATTAATTAAATTCTAAAAAGAAGGAACTAATTAAACCCTCTGAAGTAAAAACACTTCCATTCTAAAAAAGAAGGAACTAATTAAACTCTTGAAGTAAGAACAGTTCCATTAAAACGCAATTCAGAAACCAGTTCGAACTAACGAAGCTCTACCAAGACGACTCCATTCCCACGCAACATCGATTATATCAACTAAATTCAACAAATCCCTGAACAGACGCCAACTTAACTAACTATCGAAGCTGCATGTATGGAATCTAGTTTCCATTGCAGACAATTGTCCATTTATTAAACGGTGCGAGCAATATTGCAAATCATGTTTCATATTTTTAATTACACAAGCTTTAATCAAAATGACTAATTTATAATTTTTCATAAAAGTTTCATGAAAGAGTCATTCAAATGTATAAATAAAAGCGTGTGCATATGTAATATATATATATATTATTAATATGTATAATATATACATAATATATATAATATTATTATGTATAATATATACATTATATATATATTACATATGTACATGCTTTTATTTATACATTTGAATGACTCTTTCATAAAACTTTTATGAAAAATTATAAATATATATATATATAAAATATTTTATATTAATATATATATATATAATATTTTATATTAATATATATATATAATATTTTATATTAATATATTATGTATTATATATTTTTTCTATTATTATTTGCACTTTTTTTTATACAAGCTTTTTTTATACTTAGGATATACTTGCGCATACAGTATCATTTTTATCATTCTTTTATAATTCATTAATATAATTACATTATATATAATATTATTATATTATAATATTATTACATTATATATAATTATAATTATAATTCATTAATAATTACAGTTACGTTGCGATTGTTTCTAATGAGAATCCTTGGAAACGAATGCTCGAAACATGAACATGGACAACACGCCGTGCCGTGCAATGAAAGAGAATCGAGAAACTAAAGCTTCTGTAGCTGAAATAGTCACGCAATCGTTGCGTCAACTGAGGCAATTGGCAAGGATCTACTTGTCCTTTAATGGACCATGCAATCGATGTTCTTCTTCCAGTTTATAAGAACCACTTGTTATCCTTCGTAACATGCGTGTAGCCTGATTTCTACAATTTAACTTGTCGCTTATGCTAATAACTAGTGTAACTTCTTCCGTTCGAGTACCATATACTGTGAAATGTTATACAAAACGAACACCAGGAAGAATCATTTTGATATTTTTATTTTTAACAGTAGATAGAAAGTATTTTCATGCTTGAGAGATCATTAGACGTTATTTAAACAATAATGCTACATAATATGGTGAAAAATAAAGGAAAACTAGTGAGCTGCTTCATTCATTGCATGAATGACAAAACAGTCACCTGGCTGCTACATTATTAGAAACACGTGTACATTCTGTAAAAAGCTGTAAAACTAAAATATAAGTTAACTTTTTAAGAGCAATTATTATGGTGAATTACGGAATTAGTGGAACAACAAATCGTATAATTACTGGTCGTTAAACTCTTTTCCAAACCAAACTTTTTCTGTTTAATATTATTTATTAAACAGACTTACGCTGTTAAATATTATTAATTGTGAAGAATAAATATGATTGATGTTTAAGTCATTTCAATGATTTAAATTATATTTAAATACTCAGAGTGTTTTTGGAAAATGCTATATAAAATTGCTCATAGTTATCATATTGTCACGCAACTGCGCGACTATTGTCATGTGGAATTGATTATTATATATAAATAGTTTTTAATTTTATAACTTCAAATGCGCATATTTAATCAACAAAATATATAAATTAATTTTACATGTCTAACATTATAAAACTAACTATTTTATTACTTCATTGTATCAATATACTAGTAAATATATGACAAATGAATTATTAATGATACTAATTCGATTATTATTATAATAATAACAAAAGCAAAACAAAATTCAAATATGCTTTTCGACGGATTCTTTAATAATATCGAGATATAAAATAGAAAAAGGTCCCCCATAGACTGGATTGCATAATTGATTATTATTGTCTCAAATTATTTTTCCAACTGCGATCATGATCAATTTTAACTCAAATTTTGAATGTAGCTTATGAGAATTTAAATATTATTCCCGCCAATATTTCGATATATTGAATAGAATTTACAAGTCTTTGTATAAGCATTTTATAGACCAAATGAAACATGGGAAGAAAGCTGACGGTCTAATTTTGACGATATAATCGCAAAAGTTTATAAATTTGTCCCCTTAGTTAGTTTTTTTTGCAAATGAAAATTTATTCAATTTATAGATTTTGAAATGCTAGCGTCGCGTAGCGGTGAAATCGTGAACTAAAATATGTTACTTTCCTTGTCGCACAATATGTCCCTCCTTGTCTTACGCGCGCACGTATCTCTGTCCTTGTTACACGCTCTTGCTCTCCTTGTCTATAACTAGTAAGGTGCTGCCATCTATCGGATTTTTCCAATTTACCCTTTTAGTTCCAACGAAAACTAAGTTGGCTCAGATGGCAGCATCAACTAGAGAAGGAACGCAATATTATGTGACAAGGACAGAAATAGCGATTAGTTCTACCATTTCACCGCTACGCGGCGCTAGCATTTCAATGTCCGTAAATCGAACAAATTTTTAATTGCCAAATAAACTAATTTAGAGCATTAATTTATGAACTTTTGCGATTCTACCTTCTTAATTAGACACTCAGTTTTCTTCCTGTGTGCTCAAATAGCATTTTAAAAATTTATTAGTACCAGTAGTTTAAACAGATTACTATATGAACTTTTATAATTTTATTCTCATAGTTCTTTTATATGTAATGATAAAGATAAAGATTGAATAAATCAAAATATTTGCTTCAGTAACATTTAATTTTCTAGCATATTACATTTGAAATTCGAAATTTCGCTCAAAATTATCTGTGAACATATTAAATTAAAGGAATACATGGAAGCTTTACACACATAACCTTTATTTAATCTACTAATTATTAACAATTAATATTACATATTTCTCTTAAATTCTCTTAAGTTTGTTTTAATTATCAAAATGCATATTATAATTGACTTTTAAACATTTTACTACTGATTCAATCAGTTTGACGAAACCAGTATCCTTTGACTTTTCTAATCCTCGTAGAACTCTATTTTTCATTACAGCAACAAATTCTTTGTTACTCAGTTGACCATCCACTAGAAATTAAGAGAAAAAGAATGTTATTACTATTAAAATTAATCAATTCTATTTTATGATGTATAAAATGTCTCAAAGGCCTTATATCAGAAACTTTATACTTGAAGACTTCTGTAGTACCACATATAGTAATAGAATAATGGATATTACTGTTTAATGTACAATAGTATAAAGTTTAATTTAATTAATAATAATATATCAAAATTAAACACTAAGTCTATAATATAAAAATATCTTTTGTATTGCATTGTATTGTAAACTTACTGTTTTCGTCAAAAATTGTGTAAACAACTTGTATTACATGGTCACTGAGATCAACATGAGCCACTGTTTTCGCTACATGTTTTAAAGTAGCTGGTAAAATAAAAATAAATATACATTATAAGTACATTATTTGCAGAGATGACAAACATATAAAAGAGGAATTTAACTTAAGAAGTTCAATTCAGTGAAATAGAAAATTCAATTTATGAAAAATATTATTTTGATGTTATGACACACCTTGATCAATTGATGCCCCAGCAATGTGATAAAATGTTAATGCTGTATCTACATCGTTAATGTTATTTAAAAAATGGAAAAATTTTAAATATTCATCTTTATCTATTCCCTTTGGATTATCCTTGAAGCTGAAAATAATATTCAAATTACGTATTGAAATATTTTATTTTTATTTTTCATTTATAAGGTTTCCTTATATACATACCGCTTTTTTACAGTTTTTCTAATTCTTGCTTTCTTCTTATCTGGATACCCAGCATATGCAAGCAATAATTCTGTAAAATCTACTTCAGTTATTCGACCATTTTCATCAGGATTTCTTCTCTCAAACTGTAACAGTTTATCTTTTTTCATTTATTGATTATTATTCTTTCTGTATATAACAGAATTGATGAAATGGATATTAGAAAAAATAAACTTTTTACCTTAACTATTTTTTTAAATGCTATGATGAATTGTATCTTATTATAAAATTATTTTACTATTTATTGAAAAATATTTTATAAAACTGATATGAATCTTTACAGAAAAGAAGCAGGAAAATATATTTGTAACAATTTTTGAATCTCTTTCATGGTCACGAACAAACAAATATGATAATTTAATAAAATAAATATTCGAAAAAAAATAATTTTTAATGTAATATTTTCAAACTAACCTCTAAACTAAGTATTTCTCTTTGCAATTGCTGTTGAAACTCCAAGAATTTTTCAATAGTCAACTTTCCTTTCATATTTTGACCAAAAAAGTATGTAGTTAATGCCGAATTAACACCCTGAAAATTAAATAAAAAATTACAATTGAAACATAGTTTCAATCACAATTGATTACAATTGAAATTACATCATAATTATTGAAATACTTCGTATAAATTAGACTGTCTTACTAGCTTCCACAACTTTTTTTGTAAATTTATATATTGTTATTTATTTGTTTGGTGTTCAATCATTTTCAACCATGTGTAATGTAAATCATTTTATGTAACAATAATTTTAATACCTTGAACATGTTGCCAGTAGTAACATGATCACGATGTCTATTTCCAATGCTGGTTTGTTGTCGAATTAATGTTGCGACTTTTCCAAATTCTTCAGAATCAACATCACCATCACCATTGAAATCAAACATTCTGAAGGCGATTTCAAAATGTCTCCTAGAAGCTGCAGAAAAACTTTTTATAGAAATTTGATGTTATAATATATCCCATATTGTTATATATTATATAAACTAAAGAATAATAATACAAAACTGACTTACTTGATAATACAGTGAGCAAAAATATATAATCAGAGAAACTAATTAAACCAGCACTTCCAAGTTTGTAAAAGATGCTATCCTCATCTAAAGCCAATTCTAATTTTGTGTGAATATTCTATAAAAAAAAATATTCTGTATGCACGTGTAATATTAATTAACATTTAAATAAATATATACCAGTTCTTGAAAGTATTTGAACATTTACTATAAAACTTCCTGACAATTACTCTGCCAGTCTAAAATAGATTTTTAAAACTTTTTTTTTCATAAAGAACTTATATTATAAATTTGAATATTTCTATCATAAAAATTATTCTAAAAATTAAAATATTTGTGAATTTGAATTTACCTTAGGGTCGTAGCGTTTATATTTGTCCAAACCAAGCCCTGAAAATAAATTCACACCACTAACATAAATTAAAAATTATATGATAAGTAATCTGGGAGATATGAAATAATTTATTGCGGCACAAATTATGTAAAAAGATGTAATATTGCATGCAATTAATATATTTATATATGAATGTTTGTGAATGTAAAAAAGAAAAATTGATTGTCTAGACAACAAAAATTTAGAAAATTTATCTTGAATGCATAAAAGAAAGTATAATTTTTAAATTTTTTCTTTATTCTTTCTTTTATATTTTTTTCTACATATATTTTATTTATTTTTCAATTACACAATGATTCATTTATTTGTATTTATATAATAATATTTACCACATTACTAAATGTCTCCCATACTTGTTAAAAAATGTTGTAAAAAATACAATATCTTTCTTCTTCACATGTAATTTTTGTTAAACAAGTATAATAAATTAATTAGTTAATTTTCCTATTTGAATTTCTAAAACATTAACTTTTTGTCAAAAGAAGAAGATGGACATTAAAATATGTTAACAAATTGCCTTCTACAATGGTATTAAGCTAAATTTTTCAGGGAATTGCAAGATATTCAAAAATTATTTAGGAACTTTTTATGATTTCAGTAATTTATTCTTTCTTTTTAATAGATTATATTTTCCTAACGCTGTATGATAGTATTTTAAATAAATTTAGAAGCAAATGAATAACTTTTGCATGCTCAATCTAGAAGCTAATAATTTTGTTTTCTTTTCATTCCAGCCTTCTCTTTGTTGAGTGGAAAACGTATCATGTAAATAATGAGATTCATACATATATAATAGTTCGATTTTATTGAAAAATTACCGTCCGGTTGTTTGATACCAGGCGTTATTGACCTTAAAAAGTCATCAGGCGTCATAAAGATTTCATGGATGTCGTTGTTGATCACTTGCAGAGTAGCAAAATAACGAAATACTTTGTCAGGGGTAGAATAATGTCTTATACGATTTTCGTACTCTATTATCTGTATAGGAAATCATTTTTCACATATTTAATAGAAAGATAATATAATAATATTATAATATTATAATATTATAATATAATAATATAATAATATAATAATATTATATAATATTCGATTTGAAATATATTTTAAATTGAAGTAAATTTCGATAAGAACTGTAGAGTTCAATTCAATATTAGTGATATTTTAATTCTTTATTAAAAGGACTCGACTTAAAGTAAATTTAGTTTATTTACTTTATTCATTCTTCAATTTCGTTCTATTTGTTTTTTCATGTAGAACCTCCGCTTATCAATTGTACCCTAATTGCTGATCGTAATCCTTTGTAATATTCATAGTATACTAATTTTAAATTTTATTTTATTCGTTTATAATACTGATAAAAATCTTATAATACTGTCAATCAGTTTTAAATTCGCTTTTTTAGAACAATTTTCAATTTTGGGAAGGCAAATATATATTGATTAATATTGGCACATAAATAAATGGCTAACTATATCTAGTTTGGTATTAACAAGAATGCAAAAACTGTAAATTTGTGTTAGTTTCACGCAAATATAAAAGAGAAATGTCAATTAGAAATAAAAATAGATATATTATAATAAAAATAAAAAAAAAGGTAAAAAGAAATCATAAACTAAAAATAAAATCATAATACCATCTGGTTGTCTCATGCCAGGTGTAATTGATCTCAAGAAGTCATCAGGAGTCATGTAAACTTCGGTACCTTCTAAACTCGACATTTTTACAGTCGCGAAATAACGAAATATTTTATCAGGGGTTGAATACGCTCTCAAACGATTTTCGTACTCTATAATCTGCAAATATGTGTATATTTCGAAATAATAATACATAACAAATATTAACAATTAAATAATTATAATTAAAAAAAAAGAAATTACTTATTTCGCGTATTTAACATCTGTTTAAAAATTGCTTTTTCGCGTGTTTATTATTTTTAATTGCCTATCTTATTTAATAATCAAATCAAAAAATTATCTAATGTTATTATATTATACAATTAAAAAATATTAATATTTTCTTACTAGTAGTATAAAAGAAGAGCTAAATTGTTACATAGAACAAGGTGAATAATTATACAATTACTAACCTTCCGATCACGGAAACCAATTTTCTCCTTCTTCTTTTTTTTCTTTTTGTCTTCTTGCAATTCATCTACTAATTCATTTTTATTTTCGTCATTCGATTCTTCCTCGGTGATCATTTCAGCTGCACTGACTGTGGTCAAATATTTTTGTCTCATTCTGAAGCAAAAATGTAAGAAAAGTAAGATCATTTTATACATTTAATAAATTGTAAAAATGAAATAGAAAATTGACAGTGAGAAACGATACATATCATGAAACTCTCCTCAATCTTATGATGTACACTTAAATATATACAAGGGTTGGACAAAATAATGAAAATATCTCATTTTGCTTAGAATGTTCTTTGTTAATAGCACAGCATAGCACTGCCATTGGCTTTCAATACAGCTTGGATTCTTCTTAGAATAGATTCAATGATAAAATGATATTTAATGGGACATTATGCCATTTTTCATCTAACATCTTCTAAAACTCTTCTAAAACTAAAACTAAGGCTGGAGGACAAGATTTGCTTCTAATTTTGTTTTTGAAACTGAACCATAGTGGCTGAATAATATTCAAGTCTGATAACTATGTAGGCTAAGATGTTTGAATAATCTTCAAATTCAAGGCAAAACATAATCTCAATATGAGCAAGTTAAAGGCAAACAATTGCAACAAAGCAATATGCATTTTGTATGAAGTGTTTCCATTATTTTGCTTGAATCTTGTATATGTAGGCATTATGTAATTTATCAAAACGAATCCTTATGTGATCCTTGCTGAATATATTGATATCTTTGTCAATATGAGGCTTTTTAAAACCAATGTGTTAAACGTGTTAAAGCAACATTTTATTTGCAATTTCTTTTTGATTCTGATTATCAAATTGAGTGTCTATGTTTTAACATCATTCATAAACAAAGATCGGCAATATTTTCTTAGGTTACCTTTTCCAAGCAATGACACCAGTGACAACGCAAGGGATGATGAATAAAAGTGGATAACTTTTCTTGATTTTTTCCCTCTCGCACGGAAGATATATAAAATTGTTTCGTACTGAACATTTTTCAAAATTATTGATATTATCAATTATTAGAAGATTGCACGATTTATTAATATTTTTATACGAGACACTTTGTTTCAAGATGAACCTAACCTTATTAATAAACATGTTCTACGTTTATAGAATAAACTTATACTGGAATATTTACAGATGTATGTTTAACATATAGCGTTCTCCTTTCATACAGAGATTGTAACAACAAATTTTAATTTTAACTTTAATTTACATAACTTCTTTACGCGTATTGTTTCTTAGTTTTAAATTTTACATTTACTTTGTGTATTGACGTTCACATTTTCTCACTTTTAAGAAGTAACACAACATACTCGAATGCCAAAGCCAACCAACTTATATTTTGAATTTTCACGCAACTGAAGCATGTATGGACTTGTGTACTTAGTTGAAATCTCAAAATCCTGTCATCTGCAGGATTGGAAGATTTGAAAGTTGTGACTTACGCTTTACGATGGCGCTGAAATCATATTTTACAAATGATTCTTTTATACATTAATATTTCAAATATTTCTTATTGTTAAATATTGATAGATCTCTTTTTTCCGTTTTTTACAAAATAATATTTTTCTTTCTTGCTATAACAGGTAATTAGAAAGATTGAGGAAATATAGTACTATTTAGATTAATAAAATAATACTATTAAGCAATTTTACCTTGAAATATAATTATAATTTAATGATTTGTATTGAAAAATTTATAGTAATTATTATAATAGACAATATATATATATATATATATATA
>CAJDYZ010008300.1:81981-92600 GCA_903986555.1 Heterotrigona itama
CTTAAATATTAATATGAGTTAAAATTATTTTTATTAATATGTAGAATAAAATAAAATAAATTTATGAAATGGGAATTAAGTATACATATATACATATATAATAATATATAATGTATATATTCTGTGGCATTATTATATTTATATACATTCTTTGTATATAAATACAATATAAACTGTAGTTTCCTAAATTTAGTTCATATAATAATTTTTTTTTACTTTGATTTTTAAAATATTACAATGTAATTTTATTCAGTAGTATATATTCTGGATTTTACTTCTATACATCATCATCTTTTGCAGCAGTATATAGAACACTTCTCATTAAAATATTATAAAAAGATTTAATATCTAATATTGCTTCTGTAAGCCAACCTAAGACAAATATATTGGAAAGGACAACGAATTTTAATAAATGAATAATGTTTTTTCACAAATAAAAAATATTTTGTATCTCAAAGTTTCATTCTACATTCTTTATGTATATTTTTATGATATGTAATTTAAAATTTTGCACACAAATATTTTTTGATAATTCTATACAGTTGTGCATATGAGTAGTTTAATATGGAGTAATGTGAAAGTCCAAGTTTCCTAATAATATAAGACTGATTAAATTGTTTAAAATTGTTTTAAATTGTGATTAAAGTAGTTTGTACTGTTCCTCATGATTGAATGTTTCATTATAGTATATGATAATGCAATCAATCTATTAATATTCTGCATTGTCCTTTTCAATTAATAAATGCACAGATACCTTCTATTGATGATGAATGTCAGTTAAATCCTTCTTTCCTGTTTTTGTATTATGTAAAAAGATGACTTGTATTTTGGATCATTATCTTCTTATATGATTTCTTTTCTGTTTCTCCCTCTGTCTCATCTGTTAATCTCAACAAATCATTTTGATAAATATTTATCATCTTGACAGTGTTCAAGATATCTGTAAATACCGGTAACATTTCGAATTCTGAAAAAAGTAATTTCAAATTATATTTTGTTGCTTGTTTCATACGCATAGGTTTGTTGAAATCTGTATAACGAAAATAACAGACTAACGTGTAATAATTTGTATAAAAGAAAATCAAGTTCCAATTTTGAATTCGATGGTTTAATTTGATGTGTCTTTTAGAGAGTTAACACTAGAATCATTGAAATGACCAATTCGGGTTGGGTTAGGGTTGGATTAGGTCTTTTCACTCCTATGAATATGAGAATATTAACAGATATTAGATGAAAATATCTATTGAGATATCTAGGTATCTAATTAATTCATCTGCGGTCGAAGAAAGTTTATAAGCTTTAAAGATCAAAACAATTAATTTAAAAAACATATGAAGACATACATACATGCATACAGTATCACTTGACCGTTTCTAAATTATGATTCCTTTTGTTAAAGATAAAAAATCTGTGATCATTTTTCTTTCCATATAGAAAGATATTTTTAGATAATTGTGTAGTAAAGAACGTTCCGATTAATTATGATACTGAGCATTAAAATGATGATTATGATTAATGAAGTTATTGGTGTTACAGGATGTAATTAAAAAAGTAATGTACTACAAGTAATGAATGAAACGAAATCCTTTACACGATTACTACAACTTACAATGTCGCTTGTCTATATTGTCGGTAACGCAAAGTAGGCGGCGCTAGTAGTTTTGCAAGAGGCCATTTTGGTACAGATCAGAACTTAAGCAGGGCAAGGATAGTTTAGCTTTTTAATCATTTTTATTATTTAATATACATTTATTATTCTTTTATTCAAACAAATGTATGCCAAAGTTCCAAATCATTGTACGTCATTAATTATTAAGTATATGATTAATAAGTAAAAAGCAATAAATAATATGAAAAATATTTTATTGAAGGTTTTAAATTAGTAGGTAGTTTTTAAGTAGTATTTAATGCAGCTACAGAAATTATTTGATGAAGCATTAGTTACATTTGAGATATTTTTATAAATATAACATGTTGCTTGTGTCAAAGAACTGGCTGTTATAGTAAGTATTATTTTGTGTTTCAGGCAAGTTTATCTTGATCAGTGGAAGCTCGACCTGCCAGTCAGTGGCGTCGTCAACCACAAAACACCCAACAAAAAATCATCTTCTAACTAGCTTTAGCGTACTAAACATTAGGGTACTAAGTATAAGCATAAATCTAAGATTAACAGGAGATAAGTGCGCAATCGATGAAGGGGTACCTAGCCTAGTTAGGATATCCAAGTCTGATCGCCCCTCGTCAGGCCACTTTTCTTTCGACTCTCTTGACAATTACTCCTTATTAGGATCCTGCCTTCATCCGGGCAAATACAATAATGTTAAGTCTAATTCTAGCCTCCTAAGTAATAATAACGATAACTACAAGTCTGTGATATTGCTCAGCTCAACCAGTAACCATTATTTCCTCCGCGTTGAAATGGACGGTGGTGCGATCGCAATGAGACTAAGAACCTCAAAAATATTAATTTTGAACTTAAAAGAAAAGACGGTGGAGATGTTGTCCTGGGTAATTAATGGTATTAGTGACGTGGCAACAATTACTGTTGGTGCTCTTTCATTTCAGGATAATGTTAAGTCTAACGAGCCCTCGGGCACTTATTTCGCGAGCTATAGGTACTCAGGGTCGTATACGCGTCTTGGCCCTGAGTTTGTTAAGTCTCTTTCTAAGTCTACTATAGGGGATAGGTTTAGGGTTAAGGGGGAGAACCAAGACGAGTTCGCTCTCTACATTCCTACTATGACTACCTGCAAGCCTACGATGACGCTTACACGCCAATCTGCATCCCGAATAATCGGTGTACCTGGATCTCGGCCGAACTACTTCGAGATATTATGGCCCGACCAAATGCACACTCCTCACAAATTTTATGACAGTTTATCAAACTGTTTAAAAGAATATCACAATGATTCTCTTCCAGAAGGAGAAGACAAAGAGAACAATTCTTCGATAGGTTTCGGCAATTTTAACGAACAAATACAATGCCGATACATTGGTGAAAATGCGATTAACGATAACGAATTGAAAAGAATCAGATCTCAAATTGCTATTTATTTCAACGACGAGCATAGTACTCAGACAGGAGTATTTTGTTTTTGCGGTTTTGAGAGGAATTATTATTGCCAAAATTCGCACGATTCGTCGATAGAAAGAGATGTTTCTATTACTTTATCGTGCTCTAGTTTACTTAAACGAATGAAACTGAAGTATCAAGCTTTTACTGTTGTGATCAATGGAAAATTTACGTCAGAAAATCTCTGTGATTTGTATCAATCTAAAGAGACATTATACAAAGTACTCCAAGCTATTGGATTTAATGTTGAGAGCGTTTTCACAGAAAGTTTGATGAATCCTAAGCAATTTGCTCTAACCATTTCGACGTGTCAAACTGCCCAGTTCATTGACAGTGAGAATTCTAAAGCAATGAAGACCGACACCATTACAGTAAACCTATTCAATTGCAATCAGTTTGAAAAATGTAAAGTTGCTCCTGCTTCAAAGGATGAACGAACTTCCAATGAAAGTTCCATAGTTTCTACTCCATTGGAAGAAAATGTATCCTGTAAAAACCATCCAGTTTACAGTTTCTCAGAGAAAAAGAAAATCGACAACGCAGACGGTATGAATCGAACTGATCTTATTCATTGTGCAAGGAATCTCATAGCAGCATGCGTTGGAGTTTCCAAAGACGTCTTAGAAGTTTACAGAACTGATCTTAAGCGTGTATTAACGCTTCTTTTTGGACCGTTTTGCGATCTCGATGAAATCAATCTGAAATACAAAACGAGGTGGGGAATTCCCGGTATTCTTAGATTGGCTGGTGGTGGTGAAAGTTCATTAAATAGTGGTGGATCTACAAATTGGGGCTCTACGCAAACTAGTACTACAAACAATAACAACAATCAGTCAGGCTGGGGAGGAAACTCTGGGAATCCTTCTGGAAATAGCGGAGCACCTGGTAGTTGGACCGGGAACAGTGTAAACAGGTCCGTTGCTGGGAATCCTAATTCAAATCAAAATCAAGGACCTCCGGGTGGACAAAATGTCCCAGGTAAGGATTCATTCTTGTTAAGTTTCTTTTTGGTATCTGTTTCATTCTAAGAATGTTTATATAATAAAGAGTACTTGTGATAATATGTTTTATTTATCCAGTATTTTTATTACAATACTCAATATTAAATATTTTATTCATAATAAATCATTCGTCATTGGTATTACAAGTTGGAAACAATCGTGGGTCGAATTTCTATTTACTTTTTTTTTTTATTCCGTTTACATGTGATTACCCTCGGAGATGAACACGATGAATAATTATTTCTTAGGTAACGTGAATAAAGTGAATAATCCAAATCAACAATCAAATCAACAATCAGGTCCACCTACTTCTCAATCAAGTGGTACAAGTCAGGGTGGACAAAACAGCAACCAATGGTCACAAGGGAAATCTAATAATCCTGGAGGACCAAGTCAAAACTCTTCTGTTCAAAATAATAACACTTCGGCCCAACAACAGCAACAACAGCAGCAACAACAGTCAAATTCCAGTAACAATAATAGTCAGTCAAACAATCAGGCTCAGGGATCTGTCAGTAGTAATACACCTGCAAACAATAATCCTTCAACAAAGCAACAATTGGAACAGTTGAATACAGTGAGGGAAGCACTTTTTAGTCAAGATGGTTGGGGCTGTGTGAGTATCTCTATCGTATGGAATATTATTGCACACATGAATTTATTGAAGATCCTTGTTTCATCAGAGTCGACATTCTAATTAATACGTCTGTGGTTCAATGATTTACTTTCTTTCTTTATCATTACGTGTTCCATAAATTATAAAAATTTATAAAATCTTTCTTTTGATAATTTCATACACTTACATTTTATGTCCTATTGTAAGTACTATATCATACTAACGTCGAATTTTGCATTTCTGTTGTAGCAGAATGTGAATCAGGACACAAATTGGGATGTTCCAACATCTCCAGAACCTAGTATGTCAAAAGATGGAGTTCCCATATGGAAGACACCAGTGAACAACGGCACAGATTTATGGGAAGCCAATCTCAGAAATGGTGGCCAACCTCCGCCGCAGCAGCAAGCTAAAACGCCTTGGGGTCATACACCAGCAACGAACATTGGTGGAACTTGGGGCGAGGATGATGAGGCTGCTGATTCGTCTAATATGTGGACTGGTGCTCCCACATCTTCTCAACCAAATTCTGCGGCTGGCCAATGGACGACTGGTACCGGTAATCAAACTGGCATGTGGGGAGGTAATAATTATTATATTGAAACACTTTCTTTCTTTCCTTTTCACTTTCTATGATATCCCTTTAAAATAAAATACGAACGATGTTTGCTGCAGGATCCAACTGGGGTGATCCAAGGATTGATCATCGAGATCCTCGAGATCTTCGTTCCGTTGATCCTAGAGAGATGCGAGATCCGCGTGATCACAGAATGTCTTTGGATCCTCGAGAACACATACGTGTGATGGATCCAATGGCTCGAGATCCTAGGATGGCAGATATGCGTGGGGATCCTCGCGGAATTTCTGGAAGGTTAAATGGTGCGAATACGGATACAATGTGGGGTCAACCACCAGGACCTCCACATCACCAAATGGGACATCAACATCCTTCAGGTCCCCCAACAAAGATGCTAAATCCTTCCAATATAAATCAATGGGCTGCACCACCACCAAAGGATATCATGCCAGGGAAACCATCAGGTTGGGAAGAACCTTCTCCACCAACACAAAGAAGAAACGTTCCAAATTACGACGATGGCACAAGTTTATGGGGAAACCCTGCAGCTAATCAGAGGGCCATACCTGGTGGTAAAGTTTCTCATTGGAAGGATCTTCCAACGCCAAATCTAGGAAGAGGAGGTTTGTTCATTGTTTTTTTTTTTTCTATATTGTTCGTGTCTTTATATTTTTGTATATAGAAATTTTTGTATATAGAAATAAGTGAAATTTGTATAAATTAAATTGTAAATTAAATTGTAAATTTAATACACTGCATTTTGGCACATTATAGGAATGCAATGTCCTCCAGGCATGCCACAGAACAGAATGCCAGGTCAACCTGGAATGAAACCAGATGTTAGTGGACCAATGTGGGGACATCCTGGTGCTCCTGGAGGGCGAAATGGTAGTTGGGCTGAAGGACCACATGATGCAGGTTCATGGGATGATCCAAAAACACCAAGTACCTGGAACGAAGCTCAATTAAATCCTGGCACTTGGGGTGGACCCAGTGCGCACAAACCTAAACCAATGGGACCCACTGGAAGCTGGGCTGATACTGATATGGATCCTACTCCTAGTTGGGGTCATCCCACAAAACCAACTCTTACAAAGGAAGTTATATGGAATAGCAGGGAATTTCGATACCTCTGTGATTTGGGATTTAAAGTAAATTATCGCTTTAATTTGTGTATTTTCCAGATTTATTTTTCGCATATGTAATTAATGAATCAACGATTATTTATTGTTTATAGAAAGAGGATGTTGAATTGGCATTGAGAACGCGCGAAATGAATAGGGAGGAAGCTTTGGAACTTTTAAGTCAAGTGCGGCCTTTAGACCAATGGAGGAGACACGACGCACACTCAACTTACGATCCGACAAATCAAGCTACAACTGCGCCAGCATATCCTAGATTTAATCATGTCGCACAGCAAATGTCTTTTCCTCCGGTAAAAACTACCACAATTATTTTCTGAACAAAACAGTTCATATTTTTAAATATTGACATGTTTCTCCAATATTCAAATTAATTTTGACTTGTATTAATTGTGTTGAAATTATAAAATACTTTTCATAAGAAATTATAAAATACTTTTTTTATTACGACTCAAAAAAAATACAAAATTTATATAAAGCGATCATTCGTGTATGTGTGCATTAATTATTAATTATAGGGTGCTGGAGTGCCAAGTGGAAATGCAACTGGTAGTGTGGGAGGATCGGTTGCCAGTGCAAGTTTATTGAAGTTACAACAACAGCAGCAACAAACTGCTGTTCCATTACAACAACAACAACCTAGTAGTAATGCACCTCAACCACCTTTCAATCAGGTAAATGCTGTTATTATATATGATGTTATTAATAAAATATGTATGTATACTCTATTCATGAGAGTATATTTCATTTCAATTATACAGGTTTTGACGTTTCTAATATATGTGAAAGTATTTCTTTTTCTTTTTTTAATTTCAGGCTTCCAGAGCTCCTCAAAATCAACCCAGTACTCAGCAACTACGTATGTTAGTACAACAGATTCAGCTAGCCGTCCAGGAAGGTTACTTAAACCATCAAATTTTAAATCAACCACTTGCACCTCAAACTCTAATACTTTTGAATCAGCTATTACAACAAATCAAAGTTCTACAACAGCTTCATCAACAACATTCTGTGCAAAGTACAATGAAGGGTAATGGCCAATCTGTTCTTCAGATCAGTGTACAAATTACAAAAACAAAGCAGCAAATAGCAAATCTTCAAAATCAAATTGCTGTGCAACAAGCTACATATATGAAGCAACAACAGCAGCAGCAGCAACAGCAGCAGCAACAGCAACAACATCCTGTGCCACCATCTCAAAGCTCAGAATATTATAAGAGCTCTGTACATGATCCTATGTCAGCTTTGCAAAATAGTTTCACAGATTTGACAATGAATAAGGAACCTCCAGTTGTAAGTACATTTTCTGTTATCTTGTATAATGTGCTTTTATATTTATCATTCAAGTCATATTAGACTTGACGATCTAAGATTTTATAGTAATGTAGAAGATTTAGTAGACTATTAGAAGAATATTAAAGATACAAATTGAACATAAAGATAGTTTTTATTTTCAAAGTAGTGTTTAATATCTGTATATACAGTATGATTTGTTGCGTTAGAAGAAAGAAACAACGAGAATAACAATTAGATTTGTGATGCGAAAGTTAATTTTTTATTGTAGAGTCAGCAACAGTCAAGACTGAACCAGTGGAAGTTACCTTCTTTGGACAAGGATGGAGAGTTAGTTTCGAACGAGTTTTCGAGAGCACCAGGAACAACCAGTAAGCCAGCAGCTACACCGGCTGGTTTAACACGATCACACAGTAGTCCTAACATGAATCCTTTGTTGGGTCAAGGAGATGGTACATGGTCCACCAGACTTGGAGAGAGTGGATGGCCAGACCCAGGTAACACGGATTCCACTGATGGAAAGGATTGGCAGCCAACTGGTGCAGCCGCTGGTGCTGCTGCTTTCACCGATCTTGTACCTGAATTTGAACCTGGCAAGCCATGGAAGGTAATCCATTTCCAATATCGTACTTCTTACGTGAAGGAGAATTTTTCCATACCCGCATTTAGATTGTTTATAATATTATTTATTAGTTTAAATGTATTCAGATCCCAAAATAAAAAATGAACTTTTAAATAGCAACAATAGAATAATAGGCTTCTTAATTTGTTGCAAATGACGGATAAAAGGATTAGGTAAAACGTAGCTTTTAAATGAAAATCTAATAGAATAATGTTTCATTTTGTTTGGAATTGACCTAGGACATTTGAGTTGTATGTTTTATTACATTTAGCAATCCAGATTTCATACGAGCAACAGAAAAATTAGAAATTCTCTAAAGCGTGACCACTTTATTCGGGTCCACCTATATTTAATTTCATTTTAGGGTACCCAGATGAAGAGCATCGAGGATGATCCAAGCATTACTCCAGGTTCTATCGTTCGTTCACCGCTTTCTCTAGCAACGATCAAAGATCCAGATGCCATTTTTTCTTCAAGTAGCAAAACTTCACCACCACCGCAACAACCTACCAATCCTGATACATCAATACCAAGTTTGAGTAATTCTACATGGACGTTCAATCCCCCAACTACTACTCCAAATGCATTTACCAGGTAAATATTGCTATTAATTCCTAATCAATGAATAGCAATATTGCAATATTGCAATATTCTTTATTATAATTGAATATAATTTTATATTAATGTTTATATTACTATACCCAGTAATGGATATGTTTATAGCTATCGAACTGCTTTAATTATACAAAGTGTTATTTTTTTGCAGCTCGAAGAATACTTGGGGTGAATCAGCACCACCGCCGACTGCGGTCACTTCAGAGCTCTGGGGAGCACCAATGAGTAAGGTTCGTGGCCCTCCACCAGGCCTGAGCAGTAAAGCCACAGGAAATACGAGCAATGGCTGGGCAGGTTTTGGCACCGTCAGCAGATCCAGTTCATGGGGCTTTCAATCGAGCACAAACGCTGCCTGGGTTTCTACCTGGTTACTACTTAAGAATCTGACGCCTCAAATCGATGGTTCTACTTTGAAAACCCTCTGCATGCAACACGGTCCTGTTCAAGACTTCCGATTATACCTTAATCATGGAATTGCTTTAACCAAATATTCATCAAGAGATGAGGCTATTAAGGTTCAGTGTCTTTTTTATATTTTTGCTATTGCATTAATTGCGTTAATCGTTAGGGAACTTTTTATGCTTTAATATTTGCGATTTTAACTGAAAGTATTTTCATACGTCCTTTAATATTTCCAATTTTCAATATATTTTAATACGTTAGCTCCGAACGTTTTATGCTTTAATATTTGCGATTCTGACTGAAAATATTTTCGATACATCCTTTAATTATTCTCTATTTTAATATTTTAATAACGTTTGAGTTAGTAATTCGTTTAGTAATTCGTTGAATTCACTCTTTAAATACGAATAATTTTAAAGTATAATAATTGATTCTGTTTGATAAATTATTTATTCATTCAGTCATCGTAAAGGATTAAACTCATATTAACCACCCAATTAGTTGAGTTAAGTATTCCATATTGCCATTTTTATATCATATGTATATAATTTCATATATGCTATATATGTTTATATATAACAAAAATTAAAAACTTAGGCATCCCTTATACGAGGAGTTTTAGGAATATTAGGAAATAATATTAGGAATAATATCAGGCATAATATTAGGAAGTTTGTACGTCGATTTTACCCGATTTATCAATATAATCGTTATTTTCTACCAAAATTTATACATTTTTGAATTAGAAAATTCTGTAAGTGTGCGTCCTTGTGTGTTTTTCTACCTGATTTTCGAGTTCCACATTTTACAATCTTTTTGTAAAATTTTTACTTTCACTTTTTAATCTTATGTATTACATTTTCCCCAAGTAGCTCGCTTACATATCTTTATATTCGTTTCGACAATGTCATTCGTTTTCGTTTATTAATCGTTCTTGTTATAATCATCAAATTTTCATAGCTGGTTTCTCAGTACACTGTTTGCTATATATGCACATACATTTCTATAGATGCCTATGTAGTGTTTTCTTTCTTCCTTCTTCCTATTAAACAAATACACGTATAAATTCAATTTCAAAGAAATAAATATTCGCAGTGACAGAGTGTATAATACTTGACTGAATAGCATTTAAATCATAACTCACCTTCATAAATTGATGAATTCAGAAAAGTTGAAAGTTATTTCGATTATTTAAATTTACAAAAGTACACGGAACACTTTTAACAATTTCTCGAGATATTAACTTTTTCGCTACTAACACAACACACACACACACAC
>CAJDYZ010008306.1:1205-11288 GCA_903986555.1 Heterotrigona itama
ATTTTTTTTTGAAATAAATAAAAAAGACAAGCGACTCAAAAACCCATAGTGTCTGCAACATGTTTTTCATCATGAAATATATTAGTATTTGATTTTCTCCTGGAACAGCCTGTATAATAAAATAAAAATAAAAATTGCAATAAATTAACAATCTATTTTGAAATAAATAAAAAACGAATAAGTACTAGTGTGTTTTTTAATGAAATACAAAACAATGAACGCTATTGGTTCTGAGTCACAATAGATTTTTAAAATGACAAGTAAATCTGTTTTTCTGAAATAAAAGACAAGTGACTGAAAAACCCATAGTGTCTGCAATCTTTTTCATCATGAAATATATTAGTATTTGATTTTTTCCTGGAACAGCCTGTACAATAAAATAAGAAATAAAAATTGTGATAGTAAAACGAAGAAGTAAGGAATTTATGAAATTCTAACGCAACAGAAAAGTGACGAGACAGACGGTGGACATGTGGCTGGTCTCGCACGCGACGCCAACATCATCGTCGAGCAGTTGCATGGAGTTATCCAGTCCTACCCATGCAGGTGGTACGTCATCTTCTGGCCGGGGTGGTTCTGGCGGGTCAGGTGCCACAACGCCTGTTCGTAAAATCTCAGCTCACGAGTTCGAGCGCGGTGGTTTGTTAAAGCCGATCGTGAACACGATTGACGGGACGCCCACATTTCTTAGCGTTTCGCCTGGGGATTCGGGCCAACCAGGAGGTCAGCAGGTTAGCTCGGGAAACGCGGGCAGACCCCAAAGACGATCCAGACACGAATTGAGGCATCTCGATGAGAAGGATCTCATCTTCGAATTGGTACGTATTTCAATTGCTTTCGTTGGTTTCCACGTCTTTTGCATTTCTCTGCTTGATCCATAAGAACCAAGCAACGATTCATCGCAAAAAAGAAATGCTTTAGTTTCATGGAATTTCGTAAAATTCGTAGAATCTAAGTGAGAAATCATCAAGTGAATCTTTAAAATTTCTTTTCTAGATTTAATATTAAGAAATAGAATTTGATAATATTAAATGAGCCCTTCAATTGGCATTCGAAATTAAGAGAAGAATATTTGTTTCATTTATCAATTCAACTTGCGTATATTTTTTTTATGTTAATAAATAATGATGCTTGATTATTCATTAGTGTACTCTTTATTTACTGTTATTTTTTTCTTTATTATTGTTATTTTACTTATCGAAAGAAATTTAGTTTTTCTTTTATGTTATAATTCCTTGACGATAAAGTTATATTCTGTTTTCAATTTGTTAGAAAGTATTACACAAAAGTATAGTTTTCACGATATTAAGGAAAGGGATTTAATTCACTTGTTAATCAACAAATTCAATTAATTGAAATGTTGTGCCAACACAACTTCAAAGTGGACTAATGTAATACTGACAGTTAAAGTTTTCAATCTTTAAATAATTCTTAAACATTATTTATTTAATTTAATCTTTCATACTTATAAAATTTTGTATTTATGTTTTGTGAAATGATTTAAAACTGATGATAGAAATTTCGTTCTTTTTATTAGTTGAAAAATTATGAAAACGTACATATGTGTATACTGTGATATTCTTTACTTTCAACTAATTAAAATAATAATCTTCCTACGTAATAAAAAAAAATAAAAATTTTGCTTTGACTTAATTTTTTATAGATAGCATCATTGAAAATACATATTAACAATAAATTTGACTCGAGTCATAATCTTAATATAGGAAAATAAGACGATCTCGAAATGATTAAAAATCGTCTATATCTTTAGAAAATAAATTTTTATATTTTTTATTACTTAATTGTTGCAATTTTGTTCTTCGTGCAAACATATTAATGCACTTGCATTTGAAAATAATCAGGAGAGGCGTAATCACGTCCTAAATATTATCAAATTGAAATAAAAATATTTGTTAAATCTTTTTATATAAAAAACAAAAAAAGTGTATCAATTTTAGCAAAAAGATATGCAACTTTACCTTACAGTTTGCTTAAAACCAGATCTTGAAGATGGTCTTTCAAGAAATAACAAATAAATGTTCTTTAAAAAAACTTTTATCTTTGATCCATATATATATCATATAGGATATTCACGATATTGTGGATCTAGTATTTCCTCATAAATGATAAGTTTTTGAAAAAATTGAAAGAGGAAAAAGGGATCTTTTGAATATTTTTTATGAAAAAGATATTAATTGATATATATCGAGAAACTGGTAGTTTAGGAGATAATTTAATCTAAATTCTATAAAATTTATTTAACATATAAAAGTGAATCTTTCAGTTTTGCAATTTTTGTGTTCATACTCTGTATTTCACACAGAAATTTTATAAAATTGAAGTTAAAATAATGATCTCCTAAAACAATGATTTTTCGATATAGGTTAATACTAATTTTTTCTTATAGGAAATATAAAACTTAATAATCGATTAATAGATTAAAAAATATCATTTCGTTGATTATAAAAAATAGTTAAACTTTTTCTTCTTTGATTTTTTTCAAAAAATTACTATTTTACTATTTAATTTTCAAAAATTTACGAGAAAATTCTTGGTTAATATTGCGAACATCCTGTATAATTCACCACTATTGCTTAATAAAATTTTTGTCTATCCTTTGTTGTTCTAAAGTTATGACTCTGGTATTTCAGTCTGCTTTTTGCTTTTTTATTATTTTTTTTAATATTACAAATTTCTTTTTAGGTTTTTTACATTATTGGTAATGTTAAAAAACATTATTACATTTTGTTAAATTTATATTATACATTTATGAGGATAAACATATAATATTCTTCAATAATGTAAATTCATATGTTACATATTATAATTTGCAAGTAACTAAATAAATTTTCCTTTAATAACAATATATAAATATTACTTGAATAAGTTTCCGCTGCTCATTGATAGTTGATGTCACTAGTACTCTATGCAGTAGTTTAAAATGGTGACGCATTTATATACAAGTACTATAAGCAAACTTTAAAATTCAGTACAAGCCATTTGAGTGGCATTGTCAACAACAAATTTTTTCATTGCGTTGAAAATGTCGAATTTCGTGCCGATATTTGCGGGTGGTCTTACTCCTAACACTTGAGAAAAGTGCAGCTGAGAGTTACCGTTTGCTTGCAGAAACTTATATTAATTCTTCGTTTGAAAGAGCATGTAGAGAATGGTTTCAAGAAAGATTTCGAGAAAGTGACTATGATGCGAAACACGAAGAACGCTCTGTTGTACCAACAAAGCTCGAAGACGAAGAATTGGAAGCATAACTGAATGAAGATCAAACGCAAGAATTGTCAAAATCGTTAAATATTGATGAATTGGATGCCACGTGTTTTGAAAGACGTTTCATCATATGCGAATTGTTGCTTCAAAGACAGAATTGCATCGATTGTTACTGGCGACGAAAAATCGATTCATTACGATTCAATCCGAAGAGAAAGAAATCATGGATGAAGCCTGACCAGCCATCAAAATCAACGAAACAGAATATTCGTGAAAGTAAGATTATGTTGTGTATTTGGTGGGATCAATAAGGCGTAGTGTACTATGAACTATTGGACTGAGGCAGACCATCGTTGCTGTTCATTACAAAAAGCAAATAATCAATTTGGCCATGCATTGAAGGGAAAATATTATTGTCCATAATATGCCAAATGGCGTGACAAAATCATTTTACAACATGACAATGCTTAACCGCACGTAGCAAGACGGAAGCGTTAGAATGATTTAGGTGGGATGTGTTACTTCACCCGCCGTATTCACCAGACTTTGGACTACCATCTATTTCGATCGATGCAGCATAGTTCTTTCGGAGCAGCACTTCATTTCTTACGAGGATATCAAAAATTGGGTTGACGAATGGATCGCTTTAAAAGAACAATTTTTTTTTATCATGGGATTCATTTATTGTTTGAAAAGTGACAAAATGTTTGTTATAATTAACGACGACAAATACTTTGCACGAGATGTTGTTTATTTTTCTGTGTTAATATAGTCTTAAGTTTTAACAAAAAACAGCGGAGACTTAATTAAGTACCTAATATTATTGACAATTTATAAAATATTACTCTTTTAAATAATGATATGTAATGTATCAATTTATAACAAATTAATCAATAAAAAAATTGTTAGCTTTTTACAAAGTTAAAAGGTTACAAATTTTAATTATTTATTGCAGAACTTATTAGAATATTCTAGTATATATAGTTATAATAATAAAGAATAAAATCATTATATATTTTTTTATCTATAATTTTAATTTTTGATATCAGAATTATGTTGTATATAGACATAGTTACACATTGTTTCAAGAACATTCTTTTCTGTCTTCAATTTATTGACAGATTTTTCTGAAGTTTGTATTTTATTTAATGAGCAACATTAAAAAATCTTGCTAGTAATAAAATTTAGTTAGTGTCTTTAATGTAATATGAAACTATCAGAGTAATGCGATTTTCAAAGGTCTATTTCTTGATAGATATATAATTGATCTTCTTAAAATAGAAAAGAAAAGAACAATTGATCTAGACCAAATTCTCTATTGGAATTTCATCATCGAGAAATACATCCAGTATTTGTTTTCTGTCCGAATTTTATGAAATTTTGATTATTTTGATTATTGAAGAGTTGAGTTTTGTATATATTTTATAAAAGCTTCATGTCATGTTGTTGCTGCTTTTCTTTTGCAAAAGAATGGAAAACAAAAAAAGAAGAAGAAAGAATTGAAATGAAATCATTGTATTCTCCAGATTTAGTTCTTTGGTATTATTTCTTATTTTCCACGTTTAAAATAGCCATGAAAAGAAAGAAAAGCATATTCGATAACATATCAAATAATTTAAAAGGTTGTAACATTTTCAACAGTTTTTCACAAAATATATTAAAGCCTCGTACTAATAAGAAGATGAAAGTATTTGGTTAATATTTTTGGACAATAAAATTCTTCTAATATTAAATTGCATATTAATTTGTATATGTAAATACATGCTTAAATAAAAATTAAGAAAATTGTCAATTTATTTCGATGAACGTACTTAACATTTTTAACATATTTTTAAAATGTTCTATACAATTTTTTTTTACACTTCGAACTATCAAAGTTTGATATTATAATATTTAAAATATTGAATATTTGAATATTTTAGTTGTTTCAGTTTCTGGAAAATTCTATTTAACACGTACATTACATTATATTATATTATATTACAAGTGAAATACTGATTTATTACGTTTCATATTATTAATTATTATAATATAGTATGAATTATAACTTCTTACATATTCTATTAACGTCGGTTTTTTTTATTAAATTCTTGCATCTCCTAGTTACTTTTTTTATAATTATAAAAAATACTTTAAACATATAATAATAATAATATATAGAAAATTACTAGAAGAAAAGGCACTTATTGCTAATAAACGTTTTATTCGAATAACTGAATGTTCAGATTAGAATATTCGTAATGAGAATTCAAATAAGATTCTACCGTAATGTAGAAAGGCCGTTTGATGCATTAGTTGATCGTGCAAATCTTTATACTGTTGCAGAAAGAATGTATTTCAAATAAAATAGTATATTTCAAAATTACTGCTTTGCCATTTTAGTAGAACTACCAAAGTGGTTAAAATGATCAATTTATAATTTTTTTTTTTTTTTTTTTTAATTTTATACATATAAAACAATGTATGTTTCGAGATTTAAGAAATTTTTCGTAAAATATGTAGATCAAAACTTGTGTAATTTACTGTATTATGGAACTTTTATATATTTTTTTACTTCAATGTTTTTAACGGAAATTTTACGTTCTATTAATCGTCGGTGGTTTCTAGTGTTAAAATATTCGATTATTTCTAGGACAGATCTTGTCTATTTATTTTAGAAAATTTGTGTAGAGAAATTATATCATTGATATCAGAAGATATAATTATTTAAAGTTATATTATTGCGCCTATTTCGAATTTTTATCTATAGCTTTGACTGCTATCAACAATATCAAGTATTCTATAATAACGAATTTATTCGTAGGTGAAGGATATCTGTAACGAGCTGGATGTGAGATCATTGTGTCACAAGATCTTGCAGAATGTGAGCACATTGCTACACGCCGATCGTGGTTCTTTGTTCCTTGTTCAAGGCGAGAGAGGCGGTGGTTGCATGCCCTCATCGCAAAATCACGACTCTTCGTCGAACAATTCGACTGACAATGCAAATTCAGGGAAAACGGGAAACGGGAATTCCGAGCAACGTGGAACGGGATACACGAGGAGCAGATGTCTAGTCTCGAAGTTGTTCGACGTATGTTCGAGATCGACGCTGCTCGAAATGGAGAAAAAAGATGAAATTAAAATTCCCTGGGGTACGGGAATTGTCGGATACGTCGCCGAAAGTGGAGAACCAGTTAACATACCAGACGCTTACAAGGCAAGCATTTGTTATTTATTTAATTGAAATCAATGCGAGGTCGTGTCTTTGTGTTATAAGTGTATGCACAGCAATCGTGCATTTAATCACTTCATTTCAATATGGCAATATGGCCACTTTTCTTTACATTTTGTCCATTTATTTAAATGTTTATTTTCATTTGTTGTATGTATTATTTATCTATTATCTAGTTATCCATATTTTATTTATTATTTATTTACTATCTATTTTTTTGATATTCTATTCATATATTTTATCCAGCTTTTAGAATATACATACGTGTATTCTATTTTTTTAGAAAACTTGAAATTTATCTTCTATACAGAAATTTTGATTTTCTTTAGTAAACATTTAAAATACTTATAATATTCAATTCGATGTTTCCTGTGTGTTTAGTAGAATATTCATTCTGCAGATAATTGAATTTCAATATGTGTATTTTATTATTGGATATAATATTCTTATTGGAACGGATTTTTATAAATTATTATTATTATTATTATTATTATTAATATAATGTTAAATTTTATTCGCGTAAATGATATCATAAAGAAATAATTATTTTTGTATCGTTAAAAAATAATGTGAATCGCGATACTACAAAGCCAGAAATAATTACGTAACATTTACGTAATTATTTAAAAAGAAAAGAAAACATGGCAAAAAATATATTACAAATATTAACGAAGAAATAAAAAAATAATATTTTACTCAAATTTTAATGTGAAATAACATAGAATTATATAACTATATACTAGTTAAAAAAAATATTTGCATACTATTGTATTTATAATAATCTTTGCATACTAATCAATTTGTAAATAATTCAAATAGATTAAATTTCGTATTATTCACTTGCAATGAAAATCCTGTAAAAATGAAATTTAATTAAAAATGCTTAATTGAAAAATAAGGATAATATACAAACACTTTTTATAGCCACTATGCTATAGCATAAACAATTATTTCAGCAAAAATCATATCAGCAATTATAACAAGAAATTTGAACCATATTTTGTAGAACCAAAATATTAATTTATAATTTGTAGAAACACAAAAATTATAGACTGTTTCTCGGTAAATAACAGTTTTCAAATTTTAAAATGTATAGTACAAATGAATTTGAAATGAATACGAATAAAATCATAAATGGAAGTACGATTTTTATGATTCGTGAATTATGAAATGAATTACAAATTTATATTTATGAAATGAATTACAAATTTATATTTTTTAATGTAGTAATAGCTTTCTCGAAATTTTTTCTTACTCGCAATTTCTGAATGGAATGGAATGTTATCTTTCAATTTATTTTGTTTTTTCTTTTTTCAAATTATAAATTGGGATTTTGTCTTGAAATTAACTTTGAACTGCCATTAATGCATTTATTATTTTATTTATTCTTATTTTATTATTTATTACTTTCATTGATGTATAATTCGTAATAAGGTATTTATATTGAGTGTTAGTATAATTTGATTTCATGCAGATAAATGTGCAGTTCTCATTTTTGTGCAAGATTTCATTTCGAAAATATGTAAGCTAATTTTAAATGATGTATTGAACTATACCATATATACGAGTACATTTTGTACAAATAAAAAAAGGTACATTTTATTGATATTGATATTTGGCTTTATGGTAATTCTGAAAAGTATTCTGAAAGTTGCAATGAAATTTTGCATGGGAATTTTCTATTTTCGTGATACCTAAAATATTTTCGAAATATTAGTTGTATTATACACTTGCGTTGAAAGTGGTAGAACTCAATGCAAGAAAAATCGGAATTTTTCAGTTATCGAAGTTGTGACAATTTTTGTTCATATATTTTCTTAATTTAGCAAGTGGAAAATAATTATTTTTTTTTTATGATTCATATGTTTTTTATAAGTACATTTTATTATGAGTTTTAGTCTACTAGTCTGAGAATAGTATATATTATTTTTCACTTCTCGAATGGAAGAATTTTTAGACAAAATTACGTTAAAATAACGGATAACATCTGTGCCATATGTCCGCTTTGGAGCCAAAAAACTTTTTCCCGAACATTAAAATATTAAATTCTAAAGTTAATATTAAATATTTAATATTGCTAGCATTGTCAGTATAATATAATGTATAATGTAAATTTTGACCGAGTAACCTCCACATACTTACATACACGAATAATGCTATTACCCATGACATGTCAACTCTAGTTAGTATTTCAAAGTAACTTCAGTAAGTACACAAGTATGTACTTACATATCTAATATTTTGGAAATATTTCACTATTGCATATAGAAATAAAAACTTGCAACAATGAAAAACATCTTTCCATTCAAAAGTTTAATCGTAGTCTTTCTTTAAATTTTAATTCAAATATTTTTTCAAATCTTCTATAATAATTAAGGATAATATAATCAATAAAATTGTGAAATAATAAATATAAATTAAAAATAAAATAATTTGTAATTTTGTCTATGTAACATAATCTATTTTAATTTATACATTATAATATCTTTTTCAAATAATAAATAAACAAATGAAAAAAAACTGACACAATATTTGTAGTTAAAAAGCATTTTTAAAAAAAATTTCATTATCAAACAGCAATTTAAGCAAAATTAAGTAAAAATGTAAAAATGGTTGTAATTACTACTTAAAAATAGATTAATCTTCTTTGTATTTTGGATATTACAATCTGAAGGAAAACTGAGTAAATGCCAATAAATTTACGTAAGTTAGAGTCTACATTATTAGTCAACTAAATTATGCATTACTCTGACGTCTTCTTAATAGTGTGACGTAATACAGATTTATTATATATTCACATCTTCATGATATGTTGCCAGATCCAAATTTATATGTCTGTAAAGTTAAATTGTAAACATGCAATAAATGCAGATAGTTTCTACGAAAAATTTAAATTGTATCACAATTTAGTCTGTCACGTAATATTTATTTAGTTTTTACTTATATTTATATTTATTTATTTAGTTTTTTTATTATTTACGTTTGTTGGTATAAAATAAATTAATAATTGCAGGAAATATATTTAGTGTTACTAAAATAATGAGAACAAAACAATTAACTTTATCAGTTTAAATACAAATGTATTTTAGAACGTCGCACAAGATTTAATTCTATCCACGTAGGAAATAGAAGTTTTTAATTCCGAATTTTGTATATTGATTTTCAATTTTATTTTGATTATTTAATGTAATAGAAGTTAATATAATAAACATAATAATTTAAATAAAAGAAACCAAAAGGCATAGAGTCAATGTATGAGATTTAAGATATTTAAATAAGGTAAATTATAATATTAACAAAATATTGAAACAATAATAATTGTGAACTAATTAGACAGTTTAGGAAGTGTTCATTACGAAGTATTGTACATTTAAAAATTAATTTTTGTTTTTATAAAATATTACTTATTACTTTCATCTATTATAATTTGAATAAAAGGCGGTGCATCCAGGGGTTCTGACACAGAGGAAAAAGAAATAAAAATCAAGTCAAGTAATACAATATCTCTAAATATTATAAATGAATCTTTCTTTAAATGTTATAAAACAGCATAAAATAATAATATTACGCCAAACATTTTATTTATCCTTAATTACAAATTTTATTTCATTTTACAGTATTTCTGGAATTTTGTAATTTCACTT
>CAJDYZ010008307.1:6255-24279 GCA_903986555.1 Heterotrigona itama
GGTTTCACTGTATTTCTTTGTAACGATGCACGGTAGAAAATACTCGTGAACAAAGGTTCAAAGTGGGCTCGATTCACGTTTTATCGAAGTTCTGGCTTTCAGCAAGTCCCGAGTTGAATGCCTCGTCTTTCGAATACCAGCTGTTATTATTACGCTAAACTATAATAAACATTGTATAATGAACTTCCACCAAAGCCAAATTGGCCGTCTAAAGGCCGTCGAGCGTGGACGAAGGGCAGAAAAGAGGAGAGCAACGAATCGTACTCTCATCAGAAGAGAAGTAATCGCGGATGAAGGGCATCTAACGATGGCCTGGTTAAAGTGATTTCGTTACTCTGGCGGGCAGGTAACTGCGTAGCAACCTGGCGAATGTTTCTGGACTTTGGTAAACGAGATTAGGACAAATCGCGAGCAAGTTGCGGGTCCAACCATCTCCTCGACGTGTAACTAGCAAACAGTCGTGACACGGGCAAATTCAATTCGACCGAAACATCCTGCACATCCTTTTCCTCCGCGACGATTATCAATTTACGACCGCATGCGAAAGCATTCCAACCGACAAGTTCGTAACTGGTGGTATGATTATGAAGAGAGACCATGTGCAGAATGAAAACCACGTGTTTTATTCGTGTGATCTCGATCGTATTGTAACGAAAGAAACGAGGGCGTCCAACGAGGATTTAGCTGGCTGCGATTGCTGTCCAAAATTGTAAAACACATGGAGAGTTTCTTCTATGCGATCACGATAAAAACAATTTTCGCTTTCCAATAGCGTGGCGAGAAAAATTCCCAATTGCCAAATGAATCGAGCGCGAGGCTCGTCGGCATCGTTTTGTGATTTTTTTCGAACGATGTTGCGAGAAGATCGAGAAGAGTGCGTTCGCTCATTGAGCTTTGCATGCATACATTGATGAATAATTAAAAATAATGATAAAACACTACATGCTCGTCAATAGTATAATTGGACTTTCGTTGGTTAAATTGTTCGGGAAGTTCGAACGTAAAGATGAACATTACCATTCAGGTCTCTTATAAAAGAAAGTATAGATGATTCGTTTTAAAGTAGAGTATCTTGTTCGTTGGTCACTGTGAACATCGATTTTATTACAGACTATTACAGTCTGTAATAAGCCATTTTTCTTTTAAAAATCGTATCACGGGTGTTATGACTTCCATGCATTTAATTTGATTGTGAAAGTCTCGTACCGATAATTTTCAATCGATCTGCGTTTTATTTGGAAATTTCAATCAAACGGATAATTTGCATCGAATAAAATATTCGAGAGGGAGGAGAGACTCTTTTAATATCACAGGGCAAGCATTCCTAATTAAATTATAAAAAAAAATAAAATAGTTTAACTCAATTCAAGTATCAATTATTTTATTCTTGAAACTTTTTAATAATTATTCGTATAAAAATATTTATAAAAAATAAGAAGAGAATTCTTTCTCTTAATATACATAAGCTAGCTAATGCTACAATCGATTAAAAAAATAAAAATTTGCATTACAAGAAACAATATTTTGTTTTCCCGTCTTCCTAGGAAATCTTCCTAAGAAAATATTTAACAAAATACATTATAAAAAAGTATCAAAACTATACTGAAATAAAGCAAAGTTTTTACTTAATAATATGTAATTCTTGTTTTTGTGTAAATCTTCTTTCAAATTCTCTTTTACTATGGTTGAAGAAATTTTCAATAACCAAATCTTATCATCTCCTTTAAAGAGACTTACAAGATACTTAATTCGTTCTTCTATAAATACTTTATAGTCCTTGATTCTATAGAATGAAATATTTCTATTTGAAAGTCACAATCTAATGTCTATAAAATATACTGTATTGTACGCTTTAGAAGCCTATTGTTACGTCAAGATACGTCCGTACAAAGTGCATTGCCCAGTTCAATGTGTAACATAGCAAATGTAACAATCGACGTCTCGAATACAATGTCACGCATACGTCATTTACAAGCGTTTACTGAAACGGAGAACCTGTCGCTAATACTGATTGTTCTGCAAATGTGACAAGTAGACCTTTACCTAAGAATTCTATTCTAGAAACTTAACTTAAATATATCAATGTTAGTTTATTTTTAAAGATCAATCGAAATAATTGCCTTAAATATATTATATGCTAGAATGACGATTTAATGTATCTGTAATATTAATAATTTAACGTAAAAGTAGTATTCAATCGTAAAGAAAACTACCTTATTGTTTTGATTTAAATTATCTATTAAGTGCATTTGTGGCTATTTATATTACTCTTTTTATGTATTCAAAAAAATACAATTTTATACAAAATTTATACTAACACTTGTAAGTAAATATATTACTCAATAATATTTGCTCAGAACGTGAAAACAATAAATTTCATAGCATTTTTTTAATAGCATTATTCAAAGAATAAAATTAAATATTTTGTATTTTATTTAGATAAAATACTATAAATAATTTATATGATTATCGTACATTCGCTCGATTTACATACGTCGATCACAAAATTCATATCCTAATCACACAATATGAAATACAAATAAAGAAATATTCAAGTAACTTTCTTCTAGTTTGTGATATTCTAGCGTAATTTGATATTCTGTGATGATTTACCTTGTATGAAAATTGATTATATGTTACAATCTTTGTATAAATAACGTCGTATTTATGTAAAATGTTATTAAATGTTAAATGTTATTAAGGAGTCTATCAAAGTACTTTTTTTTTCAAAATACGTGGCCATGTATATACAAAAGATAATACGGTGACAAGCAAATTGTAACTAAACAATTAATTCTTATTCACCTCAATATCCTTAATTCACATTAAGGGTAAAAATTTTCAATCAAAGACATCATAGATAGAAATCATGAATTCGACCATCGATCACAGTAGTAGGCCATATAGTGCAATAATAATTTAATATAACTGAGCACGCACACAAGCACAAAAATTAAAATCCATCTACACCTATGAAGGCGATATCACTGAAATCATTATCATTCTAGAATGAAATAAATATTTACATCACAGAATTTAAATTGCATTTATCGTATCGTTTGAGACATATGTAATGGCGTTAACATCAAATCGAATGCAGCATCCTTGAAATTCGCGCCTCGCAAATTCGCGTCATGTAAATCGGATCCCGATAAGTCACAGCACTACAACAGGTATAAATAATAAATAAACAAACACTAGAAATACATACTATGAGAGGAGTTAACATTAGTGACATAATACCTCTAAATCAGCACCAGCTAACACAGCTGATCTAAGAATACAATTTCTTAAGATGGCATTTTTTAACGTTGCTACTCTAAGATTTACAGCAGCCATAATACTGCCCTCAAGATTGGCACCTTTAAGATTTACACCTTCCATATTCGCGGGTACACCTAAGGGATCTTCAAAATTACACGAATGAAGATCGGCAGCGGCTAGATTCGCGCATAGCATTCTTACGCGAATTAACTGTGCACCTTGTAAATTTGCATAAGACAAATCTGCACGTTCAAAGCAACAACCAGATAAATTTGAACCTGCCAAACTACAGCCACGCATAATTGCATACTGAAATATTATTTAAAATTTGTAATAACTACAATTATCACGTTATTGTAATATCAAAGTAATTCTAATTACCTTAAAGTTTATATTCCTGAGATCTAACTTTGATAAGTCAGCACCGACGAAATTAACACCTTGAAATCTAAGTTCTGAAGTTGTAGGTGTTGACATAATCGCTTTAAGTACATCTTTACGAGTAAAAGATACCAAACCACTCCTCTGAAGTTCTTCTTCATCTGCCATTGCAGTCAATATATCAATGGCACCTTCTATTCCATAGAAACGTGCTTCTGCCAAGACACCTAAAGGAATTACGAAATATATAAACATGTGGATAAAACAAATTGAAAAAAAAACTCATACAATTAATGAATTAATAAAAAAAAAAACCATACCTGCTGCATTCACATTGGAATCAAGTATAATCTGGCCATGCCTCAAATAATTCAACAACGGTTCAAAGTATGTAGGACTTCTATCAATTAAAAATGCACCATTTTTATCTTGTCTGCTAGGTAAGATTCTCTGTCCTGTGTCTGTAGCGTCTGTAAACATTCTGTTTTTTTTTTTTTCGTATTATAAGTATGTGCAAAAGTAAGTATTAACTAAAAATCAATAAAAACAATATCAGTACATCTTCTAATATAGTAATTATAGTTTTAATTCGAACAGATCAGTTAAACATATTTGCTTACCTAGCCAACATACTCATAGGTTCCTTTTTCGTTAAAGTGTCTCTTGTTGTCGTAAAGTACTTTCCACCAACATTCAGCGTAATCCATTCTGAACATGTATTTAACTGACTACAAAACTTGTCCTTAGGAATAAAATCTTCTCCACATGAAACATATAAAACATCGTCATCCCTGTAAGAAGTTCATTCTGCTGTATTATGTATATTATAAATACAACAAAAGATAGAGCAAGATTGATGTAGCAAAGGTTGATGTAGCTTCAATCAGTGATGTAATTTATTTTACCGGACTAGATTAATATCATCAATCTCTCCACCTTGAACATTAAATATTCTTTTGGCAGTAATGTTGAACTTTGAACTAGCTGCTGTTAACAATTCATCTAATGAATTAGTTATCATTAATACCTAAAACAAATACATAGTAAATTATACATAAATGTGATTTCTTTTCTAAAATATTTGTTATGATAAATTTTGACTGAAAAACTCAGTTATTACTAGGCATATGCTCATTTCTACAATAATCTTTTTTTTATTTATTTTAATTACATAAACCTTCTGATTAATATAAAAATTTGATAATCAAACACAATAAATCTTAAATATTTAACATGTTAGAAATTAAATAGACTCTAGATTGTAAAGATATTCTCTATCTTGTAATCACTTTTTATTAAAAATTTTATGTAAACATAAATTACTAACTTCAAATTGTCTTACATTAACATGCTAAAGTTCTGTTTGTAACTTGTTCAAAAATATTTTTTCAAACGCCCTCTTCTATAACCATGTCATATAATTTATAATTGTTCAGAATAAGATAATACATAATTCAATTATGACGTGAGCAAATATTGAGAAAGTATCGTGTGTAACTGGAAAATGAAAAGTAAACAATGAGAATTTATTGTACTAAATGAAATCACAGCCACCTTGCCATTTGTAACGTTCGTGCCATTGACAAAAAGTGTTACTCTCCTCATAACTAAAAAGCTATATAACTTTGTGTAATAAAACAATAGTATTAGTCAGCAATCCTAAATAAAATAGAATCACAAACAAGTTACATTTGACACCGAACAACTTGCCATGTTAAAAAATGGCTCTGTCCCCCCAAAGTATATACATTATAGATGTCAGTGCCATATAAATAAATGTCATCATAAATTTTTTATTGAGAAACGCCTTAAGTTTGAAGTCTTGGCATTTTTGTGAATTAAAAAATTCTTTTAAGATTTTCTTAATTTTAAATATAATTAACGTTAACTAGAATAATAGGAATAACTCTGCTTTGTTTATACAAATATAAATTTAAATAAAGATGTATTATATCAATACCTTCTAGTTTTCCATATTTGTTAGAAAATATTTCATTAACTTCAACATCTATTTTATCCTATGATACTTGCTATAAAGGAAGGTTGGTACTGGTTATTATTCATTTACTTACACAGCTCTAACATTTAACCTAGACGCGAAGTCAAAGAGTATGGTTGCGTACTACTTCACGGGACGACTTCGTCAATGAAAATGAATGATTATTTAACGTTCAAGTGAATTATAATTATTTTAAACACTTTATTTATCATGGAGTTAGGTTTACCTAACACGTTGTTACCAGGTGATCCACGATTAGTGGATCACATCGTAGGAGAAGTGAAATCTCAAGGAATTTTTGATCAATTTCGCAAAGAATGCATTGCTGATGTTGATACGAAGGTATGCAATATTTAAACAATTAATTTATCATCGAAACATTGTACAGTTATTATGGTATTCATTTTGAACGCAATATTCTAAATTTTAATGTAATTGACATTAAAGTAATATGTATTTAAACTTTCCAACGCGAACACGTATTATACAATAATAATTCTTCATGATTATTTATAGACATACGTGCTGTTCGTAATAATTTTTATCATTTTCATTACAGCCAGCTTATCAAAACTTACGTACAAGAGTTGAAGGTTCTGTAAATTCTTTTCTCAACAAACAACCATGGAAACCAGATTTAAACAAAAACCAATTGAGAGAAACATTAAGGAAGCACATACACGAAGCTCCTTATTTAGATGCTGGTGTAGAACGCATAGTAGATCAAGTAGTAAATCCAAAAGTATATTCTGTTTTCATGCATCAAATTGAGGATGTAGTGTATAAATTTCTAGGAATAGAAAGACCTAAGGCAAAAGAAAAAAATGGCGCACGTGGCCTTAAAGATTTGTTACCCAAGGATTTAGATCCTGTTTCACCAGAGTCTGACAAAAATAGTTTAAAAGATGTGTCCTTGGAGTCTATGGACGCAATAGAAGATTTAGAAGTAAAAAGAGATGTAAAGTCTGCTAACGAACAGAAGTCGTTAGAAGATGAAATATCCAATGAAAAAGATAAAGATAATATATCTGAGAATGGACAAATTTCTTCAGAAGAGAAAGCGTTGGATGAAAGTGATAAAGCTTTTAATAAGACTGGTAGTATTTTAAATTTAAATACATCTGGCAAATCAGATGATAAAACGGAGGAAGATGAAGAAGACAGTCCTACTTTTGAACCAATTGATATTATGAATTTAAACGAATCTAATAATTCCAATGATTCACATTTGTCAGGTATATCAGAGTTAACTAGTCATAGGTCTAGAAGCTCTGATTTTTGTAATGAATTGTCAAGGGACAACTTCGATTATAGTAATCAAGATTCACAATTAAGCAAAGTTTCTTCCGATTCCCGATTATCGATTGTAACTGATTTTGGATTTTCTAACCATGCATCAACACCGATACATGATGCATTGAAAGATGAAGTCAATAAATGTGATGTTAAAAATATTAAAGACAATTTTAAAGCTGTCAGAGAATATGAATCTAATAAAAATAAAAGTAATAAAAATATTTTTGAATTAAATAAAACTAAAGATGTACAAGATGTTAAAGATTCTAAAAATGTAAAAAACAATTTATCTTCTAAAGAAAATTCTCGCGATGCTACAGACAGTGGCATAAAAGATAGGTATGAATACAAAAATAATAAAGATAGGAGCAGGGACAGTGAATCCAAATCAAAATCAAAAGATAAAAATCATGTAAGAGATGGAAAACATCATAGGGATAGAAGTAGTGATAAAAAGAAAGAACGAAGTCACAGCAGTTCAAAATATGACAAATATGATAAAAATAAAGCTAAAGATAAAAGTGATCAACCAAGAGAAAGTATGGATAAAATTAAAGATACAGAAAAGGATAATTATACTAAAGCAAAGGAAGATAAAATAAAAGAAACAGACAAGAAAGATAATATTAGTAAAGAGGGAAAAGATCTGAAAGATCTTTACAAAGAAAAAATTAGGGAACTTAGAGAGAAGAAAGAATTAACAGAGAAAGAAAAATTAAATAAAGACAAGGAGACAAAATCAAATAAAGAAAATAAAGATAAAAAAGATTTTCCAAAAGACAAGAAATATAAAAAAGATCATAAAAGCTCTTCCAAAAATCCTTCATCAAGTTCTCATGAAATTAAAACTGTCAAAACATCTGAAAAAGTTATTGATGGAAAAGAAAAAAGAAGTGAATTAAAGGATAAGGATAAGAGTAAGAGAGATGAAAAACGTACTTCTAAGGATCATATGAAATCTAAAAACCATATCAATATGAAATCAGATTCGACAGAAAAATTAGATAAACAGGATGCAAAGAAATTTATAAAAAATGAAAAAGAAGAAAAGGTTGATAAATCTGAAATAAGAAAAGATGTCAAGTCAAATAATGAAAAAATAAATGGTAAAAAAGATGCCAAAAATCACACACAAAGTAAAAACTCGACAAAAAATGAAAAATTAGATAGCAAAAAAGATAATAAAAATGATTCCCAACATAAAGACAAAAAACGAAGAGACGAGAAAAAGTCCAAGTCAAAAGATGATCATTCTAGTTTGAGAAGAAATTCTAATGATCGACGTTCTACAGACAGAGATGGTTCAAATGGATCAAGTAGCAAAAGTTCACAGTCTAGTAGTTCTGGATCTAATATTGCACATAGTAAATCAAATACATCAACCTTTTCTAAAGAAACAAACCATATGAGTAATTCAGGTAGTGAAACATCAGACAATGTTGAAGAAATACATCCAAATGATATAAAATTATTATTGGAACAACAAAGTTGTAAATTAGACAAAGCAACAGAATTGCATACAGAATATAAAACTGACAGCACTAATAATTATGAAATGCATACTAAACAAGAATTGGAATTTAATTATGTTAATTTGCCACTTAAAAAACGAGCATTGATAGAAGACAATAGCATTTTAGGAGAAATGAAAGTAAAGAAACCAAAATTTGCAAAAAATATACATGAAGCTAAAAAATTAATGAAAATTAGGAAACAGATAGAGAAACAGAAACTTAAAGAAAATAAGAAGTTGGAGAAAAAAATTGAGAAAATAGAACAACCAATACAAATAAATGCAGTAAATAATGATAATTTTGAAAGTATGCCAGATGAAGAACGTGTTCAAATAATAGAAATACCAGATGAAGAATACGAAGAGCCATATCCTGAGAAACATACTAATTTAACATTAGAAGAAAGATCAATAATGATGTTACAAACTGAAGTTGGTGCAAAAGATTTGTTAGAGACACATTCTAATCTACAATTAAAATTATCAGACATGGAATTATGTATAAAGAAATCATTAAGTGAAACACTTACCAACAAAGTTGAGAAGCCATTGAATTCTAATACTGAAGGGAATATCGACTCTTCTATTTCTTTATTGCTTAATAATAAAGAAAACTCACAAAATAAAAAATCATTGTTTTCTAGCATAGAGAAAGAAGACAACAATATAATAAAAACAGAAGAACTAGGTAGTTCTGCAGAAATATGTTTTGAAAAGCAAACATGCCAAGAAACTGACACATCTGTATTAGAAGAGGTACACCTGTATTCTCAAAAATCAAACTATTTTAGTAATAAAAAAGAAATAAACAAGGAAAAAAAGCAATTAAAGTTAAGTAATATAAATACAGATAATATGACTTGTTCAAGTGATAATGGAAATATAGAAATACCTACAACATCAAAAATTGAAGATGAAGATGTTTCTCAGGATGCTGAAAATAGTCTTTCTAATTTAAACAGATACATAACTGATAAAGATTGCATTGTAAAAATTAAAGAAGAACTAGAAACAATAGAATCAACATCAATGGAAACTGAAGATAATGAAGATTGTCGTTATTTCAAAGCAGACAATGAAAAATCAGAAAAATTTTCTAGTTTCTTAGAATCACTTGAATTAATAGAAAATAGTTCTTTAGAAGACATAATAGAGAGTTTAGGAGGTCAAGTTGTATCTTCAGTGCCAAAAGCTATGGCACCACCTTTACCAAAACGCAAACATTCATCTAGCCCATTAACAGATATATTATTAAATAATTCAAATAATAATAATGATGGTCATAAAAAAGCTTCTTCATTAAACTTACCTAATGAAGAAGCACTAAATAATATAAAAAAAAGAAAACTAATATCTAAAAAGCAGAGACTCCAATCAAATATATGTACTCCACAAGGACTTTTAAATGGAGAAAATTTTGTTATGCCTTTAAGTCCAGAAAGCGATGTATCCGCAACCAGTGAAAAAATATCATCCGCAAATATGATTAAAGAAGACAAAGGGTATGTTGAATAATTATTTGTTTTTAATCTTTAATTTTTAAAATTGTTAATTATTTGTTTTTAATTTTTAGAGCTTTTTCATAAACTATTGGACAATTTTTTTACTTTTGTAAAATTAAATGTATACAAAAAATTAAAAGTATTATTCATAAATTCTGTTAAGGTCTTTATTTTCTTTATAAAAAGAAAAAAGAATTGTGCACAAACTACTATGTGTCAAATACTAACAAATTATAATGTAAAAATTAAACCTACATATTTTTTGCAAGTTTCATTTCAAATGCAAATGCATTTTCAGTATTCATACTATAATTAGTTTGTTATGTAATTGCAGCCGGCATAGAAGCAGTCAACGTTATTCAAGTGATGACCTATACAAACCACGTCCATTATTTTCAAGTTCTTCTCGCAGAAGTAGGAGATCTAATCAGGTATAGCTAGTAGTTTGTAATTTCAGGTATTGAAATGTTTTACTTTATATAATATAAAACAAAAATCCTAGTTGTTGGTTCTAGTACACTCGACATTACATTTAAATCAAATATTTTGAAACTTTAATTAATGTAAAATACTAATGTGATCAAGAAAAAATCTGTAAATTATTGCACTTATAATGTCTTTAAAACTTATCCAAAAAATTTATTTTATATAAAACATTTAAATCAATATGTCTAAAATTTTTTTAAATATATATTATATTAGAAAAATTTGAATGTTTTCTATAAGTTGACATTCTTTTTTTAAAATGTAAATTATATTGAATTAGAAAAAATTAATACATTATATAAAATTTAAGAAATTTGAGTAAGAATTACTTATATAAAACTACTAAATGTAACACATTAATTGGAAAAATTTAAGAATGTTTTTAAACAAAAATAAAAAATTTATAGCAATTATTAAATAATAAAAATTTCAAAATTTATAGTACTTATTAAATAATAAAAATTTCAAAATTTGAAAAAATGTAAACAGTGTGAAATATGTACATGGATTGAGTTGAATTATATATGTAGCTATTAAATTTCATTACAATTTACTGTAAAATTTTACTTTTTTAAGGAGGAATATATATAAATTTTTGTGAATAATATATGTTTAAGTTGTACTTTGCAATTCTTGTTTATAAAAAAAGAGAAAACCAATAGTTACTATTTTTTCATATCGCTTATAAAATTTTTTGTATAAAATTCAAGCTCTCATAATGGAAACACAACTCTGCAATTAATAGTGTGCAATAGTGTTTCATTAATATAAGTACACAGTATATTGCAGAAGTACATGATATATTTATAAGATTACAAATTAGATAATCATTGTATACACATTATTTGACATAAACACATACTATTCATAATGTAAGTTTTGTATGTGCTTACAAGAAATTTTATACAAGAGTAATTTTCTTTTGAACTATTATTCCTCAAAGTTTACATATTGATAAAGAATGTGTATAGGAATACTCCAAGTCTGATAAGATTAAAATGAAAGAATTATTACTACTTTTAAACAACTATCTTATACAATAATGATTCTATTGAAATATTCTTTGCTTCTTGACTATTCTATTGATTAATTTCATGCACCTAAATTTAGCGAAAAAAAGTAGAAAATAAAATTAATTTCATTATAACATTAAAAGAAAATAAGCAATAGTTTCTATAATTTTTTTCTTCTTTTTTTAAAATAGAAAACAAAAGATAATAATAAGAAAATTGTAATACAGAGGAATGATTAATTGCACATTATCTCATTTAAGCTTAACACTTAAAAAATTGTAATATTAAATTTTTACAAAGAATGTTATATTTATTAATGTAACATTCTTGCGTGTTCTTTATTCTGTATATGTATAAGTTTGTATAAATATGTATATAAAATAGAAGTATATTACACTTTATTACTGTATATTGTAGAATATTTTTTTCAACTTTTTAAAATATTTATTGCCATATGTAATATAGTAAAACTAACAATTTATAAAACCCATTATTATTATAATTGCTTTAAAATAAAGCGACTTTTGTATACATGTTAAACAGCCCAGAAATATTTAAATCCTACCTTTAATTTTAAATATTTATAACAATACATAGTGCTATATTTTTTATATGTTTCAATTAGAATCTCCTTAAGTAATTTTCTTAATTAAGTACATAAAAGTGATATCACTTTATATGCAGATGATAGAAACAAAATAAAATTGAATACAATTATGTGCATATGTCAATTATATCACGAGATACTTACAAAGGAAATATCGTACACATACAAAATTAGTTGTTAAGCAATTAATTAAATTATATGTTGGAAAAGTTTCAACTGTGCTTTTCAAATCAATCAACAGAAACTACTACTACATCAATTGACCGTGCCATTTAGTCGAATTCCACGCAAATCTATATGCAATAGGAGCAAAGACCCCTATGTATTATTCAAAACGTTATATCATAAGTTAATTTTTATGCATAATTATTAAGCTAACTGGCCTGAATGAATCATCTTAAAACATTACAACTTGTAAAGTATTGCACACGATTCGTAATCATGATATTTTCTATAAATAGAACAATATGTGAATAGTTTGTCATACGGTACGTAATACGATCTTATACATGTTTTTACAACATGTGCATTGTCTAGAATGTATAGAATCGTCTATAGAATGTTGTAAAGTACGAAATTCAAAGCAAATACTAAATTTTTTTTAACATTGATTATTTACGTTTACTTTCTGACAAACTTATGGATTGGACTTTGTAATATTAACATTAAAAATGTTTCAATAGGACACAAATGTAATTGATATAAAACATAATTGTGTAAAAGTAAAACGTAACTTTTATTTTAGGCAAATAGCAATACATAGGCAAACGAAAAAGTACTGCGTGATAACACTTTCAAAATTAACGTTATCGAGGAATGAATATTTTTTTTTGAAATAGATATCTAGATATATAGATTAACATGATAATCATATTTTAAAAACGATAGAAAACGTGAAGGAAAAGTCAAGAGCATTAGCTAAAGTAGAATGCTAAAAATCGAAGATAAGCTTTATCAAGATATTTAAAAGAAGAAAAGAACTTCGGACAATTGCATTGGAAGATTCATTCTCCAGTTTTAAATTCAACGACCCGTCTTCATCTATGAAACGAATGCATTATTACATCCTCAATGGATAACATGTTTTATACAGCAATCAGACTACTTATTAAGCTGCTACTGCGTAGCATACTACACGAACCAACCACGTGGTTGAATACGACGCATGCGTGACACGTGCGCGAACACCTAACCTCACTAAACGAACCGTATGATGAGCCGTAACCGTATCGCGAAGAATGCCAGTATGTATCGAGTTCCGTAACGATTCGAATAAACAATCAGCCGTCATGTGCCCTTGTATTTCATGAAAGTAGTATAAGCAAGTAGAATAATTTGTTTGTGGCGCGAATACTTGAAGGAAGACTGTACATTGCAAATCTGCTTATCGGTAGTAGTAGCCTTTTCAATTCCAATACGGTTCCATTAAGACACGATCAACGAATACGATTACGTTTCGTCATTTCGAAAGAACGAACATTACTCTCATATCCTTCTGAATGTATGTTTCGGCGATTACAAAGCGAATGCCACTGCACAAACAGTAATTCGGCGTTAGTTACTGCCGAAAGCAATAGTGTTGTCTGCTTCGAGAGAGTGCGTACAGAAATTGCGGTATTTCATGTCCAGCCGTTAACTGGAAATTGTTAAAACATCTTCAGAAAATATGAATGCGGACGATTATGAGACGTTGCCTACATCCTCTGTAGCTGTACACATGACAGCAGGTGCATTCGCAGGAATTATGGAACATTGTGTGATGTACCCGCTTGACAGTGTTAAGGTAACAACTTTATTTCTCTCGCACATTTTTTCCCCCCCAAGATACTTTATATAACCTCAACTATCACTTCACGGAATTTCATTTCCGCCGCATTGTAATAAAATTCAATGACATTTAATATCATGACATTGCAAGTCACACGGTCTTTGGATAAAAACAAGTATGATATTCAAAGACAGTTCTCTGAATTTTATCATTTTCCTCATCGAAACCTAGAAATCAGGTTTCACGCATGTGAACGTCGTTGTAATCTTGAGTAAATAGTGAAGTATTTAAACTTTCAAGATAAATGCAATTAATCTTTCTGAGATGTTAGCATTTGGCCATGTAATTTCGCATTTTACTGTTGCAAAATTATTGCGCAATTAGTTTAAGCAATACAATTTCATAATTATTTCCAGGTACCAATTCTTCTTAGAATTTACAAACGACTGAATTAGTCATCAAATGATTTAGCAACAATGTTCTGTAATAATTGTTTATTATCTTTCAGTATTTGTTAAGAGAGCGAGTATATACGTTGTTATTATGTCACTAAACATTGTTGCTGCTGTATATTTAGCTATTTATATAATTAAATAACAATGAAATTATGTGTGTTAACTAGTAATGATGAATAAAATAGATTTTTTTGTAATCAGAAATAAATTCTCTGCTCTCTATTTAATTTTTAATGCACTCATAAGTGTATAAACATTGTTTTTTTATGATCCCTCCTTTTTAATATAATTTGTAATTAAATTTATATTTTTGTTATATTTATCAACTTGATTTTGAATATTCATTTAAAAAGATATCTTTGTTTGTTTATTATAAAATACATAATTTCAATATAATTTGGTTTACGTGTTATATCACATTAAACTGTACATATATATAAATACAGTTTATTAAATACTAAATGATCAAATGTACATAAACAATATCTAAAACATTGTATTTCTATCTTTTTGGCATTGCAAATAGTTAATTGTTTGACAACTTTAATACATAAAATGATTAAATAGAACATGAGTTTCAAACATTCATTATATAACACAATTCTCAACTCTGTTGCAGTAGGTTCTATTTTTGGTTTTCTTTTCAACCTACAATCTATATTAGCAAATACTTTCACATGTGATTATTAGAAAATGCACTTGTAATGAAATATTAATATGAAACAGCATGTATATTTATTTCATATAAACAATATATCTTAAAATTTAATGAGCAATTTTAGATATCATTTGCAAAATATTATCAAATGCATCATTGTCTTATCATTTATTTTTAATGACAAATAATAATTAGAAATGATTATACCTCAGTCAAAAATGATTATACCTTCAAATAATTGCAAGTCATGATTTAAAAAATTTAAAGTGTTAATACTTTTATATCCATTTTCATTATCAAATAATCATTCTAAGCTATTAAAAAATTAAAAAAGGTTAAATTTTGTGTATTCTATTGTTGTCTAAATAATATTCTTATCTATATTAATATAAAATCAATATTTCAAATTAGTTATGAGAAGTAACATTTTCTTATACTGTTAAACAAATAAATTTATTTACATGAATTTATTTTATTTATATCCAGACAAGAATGCAAGCATTGACACCAGGTTCAGGAGGAGGGGGAGGTGGAGTAGGGACAGTTCTGAGTAGAATGGTACAACAAGAAGGTTTTTTGAGACCAATTCGTGGTATGAGTGCAATGGTTGTAGGAGCTGGTCCTGCGCATGCATTATACTTTTCATGCTATGAATTTGTTAAAAATAAGCTCTTAAGTTCAAGAACACATCCTGAATTAAATTTAGCTGCATATGGAACTGCTGGTTGTGTGGCAACACTTCTTCATGATGGTATAATGAATCCAGCAGAAGGTAAAACATCTCAACTTTATTAATAAATAACTAAATGATTAAATTGTCTATTTATTACGTAATTTAGCTGGTGCACATTGTGTTAAAGCATGCAAAATATGTTTCTTTTTTTGAGGAAGATACAAGCTAAATATGGTTCGTAATTTTTAGAATTTTATCCAATGAAGAATAAAATTATCTTATTCCAGTGGTTAAACAGCGATTACAAATGTATAACTCTCCTTATCGAAATGTTATGACATGTATAACGAATATATACCAAAAAGAAGGTGCATATGCATTCTATAGGAGTTATACGACACAGTTAACTATGAATGTGCCTTTTCAAATGATTCACTTTATTACTTATGAAATTGCACAAGTATTTACGAATCCTGACCACATGTATAATCCAATAGCACATATGATGTCAGGTAAATATACATTTAGAAAAAAATATATTTCAAAATTTAATAGAATCACACAACAAGATTATATAAATTACAGGTGCATTAGCAGGAGCTGTTGCTGCTGCAGTTACAACACCTTTAGACGTTTGTAAAACACTTCTAAATACACAAAGTGGTGTCCAGGTTCAAGGCATGATAGATGCTATTAAAACAGTTTATAGATACGGAGGTTTACGTGGTTATTTTCGTGGTTTAAATGCTCGTGTTCTTTATCAAATGCCAGCAACTACAATTTGTTGGTCAACGTGAGTATATAGAGATAAGAATTAGTTTCTAACGAGTTAAAACAATTTCTTGAAAGTTTCAACAACTTCTTTTAAAACATAAAATTTACTTTTATTTAAAATTAAAATTTTATCTAATTTTTTTACCTAATTTACTATAGCTATTCCAATATAAATTCATTTTTCTTCTTTAAAAATCATACGAAAAACAAATGTTAATATGTTAAAATAGTATAAATTTTAGTATAAAAAACAAATATCAATGACTTTGAAATAATCTTTAAGATTAGAGAAATTTTTTCTTATCTTTAATATTAATAAAATATAAGATAGATAATCTATTTAAATAAAATAAGTTGTAAAGTATCATAGAATATCAAATATAAAAAATTTTTTTATAAATTGTTTAGATATGAATTTTTCAAATATATACTACATGAAAAACAAGACGATGGATATCGCGGACCAGAAGTTGACAATGATTCTACAAGTGGAATTAACCAGATCCAAGGTTCTTCTAGGTCTAGTCGTTTCCAAGATATGAGCGATTATCTTAATAAAAACGCTCCAACTTCAGTGTTACTTGATGTGACTACAAGATAGGTATTTTTGAATCTTTTACTGACAACACTTGAATTGCATTGAAGAACTATTGGATGGTGGATAAAATATCCGTTTTTTCGTATTTGGAGAGTTTATCAATAATATTCCGTTAATTCATCTGTTGCAACGGTATTATATATGTACAATAATTCATAACGAATGAATACTTATACAACTGAAAAACCATTTTGAGCCAAGTGCGGGACGCAGGCTCAACGAAATAAGATAAATGTATCAGAAAATTTCTTAAGTTACTTCTTAATATATGACTATTTTAAATAATGTATATTAACTACTACACTATGATGACTGTATTTTTTAATATACTGAAGTAAAGAACAAGTAATAATTTATACGTTATCAAGCAATTATTATCAATTAATGCGAAATATACAACAAAGAATTAAAAAGTAATTTGTTTTCTTTTTGATACTAGGAAATCTGAAATTCAAATTGAATAAGTTCTATTAAACAAAATGACTAGCAATGTATCACTCAAAAAGGATTAATGAAATTAAATTATCAATTAGCAATATATTATCCGGTGTGTGCAGAAATAATTAAATGTACTATCATCTACCATACTGTTCATATGGAGTAACGAGAAGTACATTACGAAAATTAGAAAAATGAATTTATTTTACATGTAAACTATGTTCAATTTATTTATGAAATAGTTTATATGCTTTTGTTATAAAATAATTTTTATTATAGTTTATTCGTGTGAGTGTATTTCGGCGTTCGTAAAATACGTGATATGCAAAAAGAAAAAAAATTAAAATGTTACAATAATGATGCATTGAAGTGAGTAACATGTAATTTTAATCAAAAGAATATACATGTATTTTGTATAGAAGAAAATTGTTAAAATATTTCACTTAAATACAGTAAAGTTATATTGTTTGATATGAGCATTTTTAGGTACATTAAGTTTGGAAAATATGTTCCACTTGAATAGTGAATTAGATTACGCAAAATATTTAATACTGTACCATATATGTATTTAAATTTAAAAAAAAAAAAAAAAAAAAAAA